>CAWUFW010021418.1:0-121554 GCA_963921515.1 Calotriton arnoldi | reverse complement strand
GCACCAAGGGTATCAGAAACGTTGGCAGTTTGAAAAACATCTTCTGACTGAATTTCACTCCTATGAAGAGGATCTGCATTCATAAACTTTATTTTGTAACTCTATATATGACCATATGGTAAAGGTAGAATCTCGGGAGAGATTGAGTGATCTTGCTTAAATTGGACCGCATCAAGGTAGTCTGACGTTGAGATTCGATAGAACAAGTATTGAAGCTACTTTTCATTTTAGAACAGTGCTTTGTTTAAGAACATCATGCGGACTTAAATCATACAAAGGGTGAAAGATAATCTTGATGTTGTTAGTAGAGCGATTAATCTGGTTTTACCTTTATATGACCCAGGGGTGTGCTCTATGCCTGGGGTTCTGATTTTGATCGTTGGATTATTCAGGTTTCCTGAAAGGGCAGTTAGCAGTGAATCGTGAGTTCTATCTCTTCACTTTCAGTTTCGGTCCTTTGGTGTTATCGCTTTATTTGTGTTCGAAAGCTGGTAAAATTTACATTTAATACATTCTCTTTCACAGCATTATGTTTGTTTTCATGAATGTTTTTGTTTGGTATTACCCATTATTCTGTTGGTGGTGTTAGGCCTTTTTTCATCATGTCATAGTTTTGGTTCCGTTACTTAAGGGCTTTCAGATTGATATCAATTTGTCATGCCTGGATTGTAATTTAAGCAGTTGCCCCTTTATCTCTGCTGAACTGATTCTGTGAATGTGATGGTTGGCCTGGGTATTAGATTTAAAAATAGGGTTGCAACCCTGAGTGTTCTCTTCAAACCTTCCAGGTATAACGTTTACTTAGATGTATCTTGTTTTCTTAGCTGTTTTCCTTTCTGGCTCTTTTTTTAAGTGTTTTCTATTTGCGCATTTGAGCAATTTGATGAATCTGAAGCATGTAATACATGTATTACGCTGTTTTCTCTCCTCCACTGAGGGTGCAGTTTAACCTTTTCAATTACAGAGACATTTCAGAGCTGCTAGACAGTTTGCAACTTTCCTCTGTTGGGATTTTTTTCTACTCAGTACTGATTAATTTGTAATTGTGCAATCATGATTTTATGAACACTGGGGTCTATTACATGCTGGTCGACGCGCATCCGACTGGCATTCGCTCGTGGAATGGAAACCACCCAACTAGTAGAAGCTAGTGCCCGATCCAACAAATTAGGGGATGCGATTCCGATGAAATACTTATCATAATTGTGTTGTGGTCAGAAAGGCCGGTAGCACAAGCAAAAAAGAATACTGGAAAATTGATGCTTACACATCCATGCACCGTGTACCAGGCACTATGTGGTGCCTGGCACATGGGGGTATGGATGTTTCGGAATGCGCCACAGAAGCCCCCCAGGCCTCACAGCAGAGGCCGCAGGGGACAGGGGCCCTGCTAGAGGCCCCCCAGTCAGCTCCGACAGCCTGGCTATGGCGGTCGGACCATCATGGGAAGGCTATCTGAAAGGGAGATTGTAATCACTACGGCGGTGTGCCTGAGAGACAGTGCCCCATTGTAGGCTGCTAAGTTCGGACCGACGGTTGGATGGGTTCCTTGAGCTCCGTCAGAAGCTATCGGTTTGTCCCTCTGCCCGCCGCCTGTCGGGACCACTGCACAAGATGTCAGTCGGACTGCAACCGACAGCCTGTCGCAGCCATGCGATCCAACCAACATCATAATGAGGCCCTCAGGTCTCAGACCAGGGGTTAATGATGGTGTTGCTGCAGGCTTGGCCTTTGAAGCGAGGGCATGCTTTTAACTTCATCCACAAGAGCTCCAACTATATTTGGGAGATCTGAGACATGGTCTAAAATACGGGCACATGTTAATAATTGATAGTTTGATTCAAATACCTACAACTGGTATCATGGCTTGACGCAGAAAAAAGAGGAAGTAAGAGGGAATGGGGATATTGAAAGCTTGTGTCAACTTAGCACATCCAATAAGCGAGAGAGATTATCAGAGGTGGTATAACCATCTACTAGAAGCAGAAGATCTGGAGATTCCATCTTTTTATCTATGGTCTGGAATCAAACCTCCCCTGAACCATCAACAGATGTCCTTTTCGAGCCCTCACTGAAAGTACTATATAAATACATCAAACCCGCTTAGCCTAAAAAGAGAATCACTTTTTTGTCATCAATAGGCTTTATTATAACCCTGCAGCAAAGATAGCCAAGCTTGCTCCAACTCCAAATTTCAGACCAAAATGCCTCAAGATGCATGATCGCCTATAGCCAATGACCTCCACATTCTTTTTTTGAGTGCCCTGAATGAAACATCTTCTGGAAGGAGATCGGTGACACTCTCCAAGATATTTTTAAGGCCAATATTGATGTTAATCTGTCACTAGTTTTTTTCGGGGACCGATGGTTCATTTTGTCAGACAGCATCGCAGTCTTACAGAGGGTTACTACTATATCTGGTACTACTTGCACGGAGAGAGGTCTGTAAAAAGTGGAAAGACCCACTACCTCCGAAAAGAGAAGACTGGCTTGAGTGCCACATTTGCTATGGCTCGCCTGGATTATGAAGGGGAAGGGGATAAGCCGACAAACATCTGGCAGCTCCTCGGTGAGTTGTGGTCGTAACCTCAAGATTAATATAGCTTGTCCTATGATTACATCAAGCTCCTCACGAATGGGATCGGGTCGGGCGACCTAAGCGAGCGCGGTAAGCCGGGGAGGCCCCCAGATCAGTCAGCATCGGCTTCATAAGACCCGCATAAGCTTTATTGGTGAGATGAGATGAGGACAAAAAAATAAAAAAAATAATAATAATTGATAGTTTGTGTCAAATTGCGCTTTTCACAACTAAGTCAGTCAGTTTATGTAGTTTGGAGTCTATCCCTGCAACATGTAGAGCAACAGTATTAAGCAACTCCACTTGTATGCTCAATTTATGAGAATGAAAATTTAGTGCAGGTGTTATTGCATCCATTGTTCTAAGCCCATTCCCCCAAAACCCAGCATGATCCCGTCAAGGCTATTTAGGGATTTAACAACATCAGAGCTGATTTCACCGTATTATGCCAAAAAAGAAAGATCAGCGGGCCTTAGTGAGTAATTTATAGAATTCATATGATCAGCTCTGTGGGACCTACCTCTGGCAACGGCAAATTTTCAACGTTTATTTTCTCTGGGGTTAAAGTCGGTTTTGGGTCATGATATTTGCATCGTATTGTGGGAACTGGGCAAAGGGGTCTATTTCAGACTTTTGCTTGATAGGTCCTGTACTGAGGTGACACTAGATGTGCTCTTATCTTTCGTTGTCAATTTGAACGGGGCAGCAAAAAATGTATAGGAACTTGTTGGCTCATTTCCAAGACCATGACAGATTTACCATCACTTAGGTCATGACTTGATAAGCCCTGTGCTAGAATAACACCAGACATGTTATAGTCCTTTGTTGTCAAATTTGGGGGATATTGTTGGCCCATTTCCAACGATGGTACAGACTTTTTTAGAGGGGTTGTTAAGAGGCGCACAAAATTGCAATGTACTTGTGCCTTTACAACCATCATGTGCACTGTCTGATGTTTGTTTGTTTGATCTGACAACTGGACTTTGCTTAATTGCTAAGTTGTTCCCAGGAGTCACACCCTGAAAGGATAGAAGATTGGCAATAGTTGCAGATGTTTTTGAGGGGCTCATGTCAATCGTAGCCAAGGTGCTTTCGTGGATTTCATATCCTTGAAACATTTTTTCCAGGAATCTAAAATAATCCACAATAGTGGGTTGGGTAGCAGCACCGTTAGGGATATTAGACTTGGATAAATTCCCCAACACTGACTCCAAGGAAGGCCCTTGCCTTGTTGTTGAGCAGTCATTTGTGTACTGAAGAGTTACTTCTGAGCCAGTGGTTAAGATAGGTCATTCAATCCTCATTCTTTTCTGCTTTTTTAGTAGCAGCGGCGGCCCACAGGAGCCCTGACCTCATTACTTCCAACGGATTCGCAGTTGCAATAGCAATCACAATCACTTACTGACTCGTTGATGGGCATGGATATCCAAAAGTTGGGAGAGCTCACGAGGGGACTGCAAACCATGTCTGGACTAAACTAGACCTTTTCCGTTTCCCCTCAGCTCAACTCTCCAGTTGCAACAATTAATACTGCTACCACACCAGTGTAATCCACGGCTAGACATCTCTTCGTCACTGCGCCTCTACAGAAAGACTACTGTAAGTGGTAGGACCTCAAGAAATGCAAATTGAGTTTATTCAGTCAGTATCAATGACTTTGGCAAACCTGCACCTGCCCCCCAATAGCCAAGAGAATTCACTTTAAGGTTCTATGCATTGAGTACCGAGTCATGTATAAGAAGGGTTCTAAGCTATCCCAAAGTTAACTAACTGTCTATGACCCCACAATAACTCTGCACTCCACTAGCCAGCAAGGTGGTAGCTCCTTTGCATTTTTGGCACCAAAACTCTGGAACTCTATTCTCTCAAATAAGGAAAACAGAATCATAATCACTATTTAGAAAATTGCTAAATCCGCCCTTTTAATTAACAGGCCAGTCAGAATCTGTTAGCTATCTCAGCGCTCAGAGGCCCTTATGGGTAGCAATGAGCTCTACAAATTTCCATGAATAGAACAGAATAGAATACATTCCAATGCTTTTTTCCAGCTCCCTTATATGTGAGGGACTTGCCCTACGTTGTTAGCATTGATAGCTCAAGAAGCTCTGTAACGCGGAGCTGCGGCCAACACCCGACCTTTTGGCTCTTGGCTCTCTCTCACTAGATACGAGGACTTCTTTCCAATGCGGGGAACACAGGAAACTCACTCAAAGCCCATAATAAGTGGTCACAATGAACCCAAAGACAGCTTTGCCCGTTGTCCTTCTAGCTGATGCAACAGGTGACGGTTTGGCATATAGGCACATAGGGCAAGATGGGCAGAAGCGACGGGGAAATGAGGAAGGCGAGTGGGGGCGCAGTCTGATGCAATGCGGGGGAAGCTCACCCAATCAATCAATCAGAGGTTTGTAAAGCGCAGCTACTCACCCATGAGGATCTCAAGGAGCTGGGGCTAGCTGTGCCCGATCCTGGTCGGGCTGCTTTCAAGAGCCTGTGACTCAACCATCTGTAGTGGGGCATAGGCCTGCTACACCCGCACTGCCCTTACTCTGTCCTCACTGCAGCTACTACCAGGCTTTTTTTTTGCTGCTGCCTCACCTTGCTCCTTGGCATCTAACAGGTTCTGCAATGCATTGTTCGAGCTGGGGGTAACCAAGGCCGAGCAAAGAGGTAATGGAAGCAGGCCTGGGCTTGTCATCGGGAGGTAAGAGGTGCAGTAAGCGGGCGCTCTGTAACCAGGAACCGCAACCAGCCGGCCTGCACGTCAGCACATCCCCGCTTTGTGGCTCACGGGTCCAGCAGCTTGCTGCTTATGGCGGCAGCCATGGGCTTGCTGCTGTGTGCCAGCAGCCCACTCCTCCTCCTCCTTGCACAGTGTACAGTGTCTTTGCACAGCATCCTCAATTCACGTATCGCTGGAAAATCAATACCAACTTCTCCCTGCTGAAGTTGGTTGCGCAAAGCAAACCGTAGTAGTAGTTTACAACTTTTTTTTTAAGTTTGCAAATTCTATTATGATGAGTTATTGCAATGAATAAAAAAGCAGTGATTTATTGTTCCTTCAAAAATCAATTTATACAGAACTTTGAAGATAAAAAATACAAAGTACTTTTATAAATTAATGTTGGATTTTTATTGAGTCTTATTGAGTCTTGTTTCTTTCTGATTTATTGGTAGTTCTTAATGCTTTACACTTGTTCTTTTGATAAAGCCTGACTGCTTAGAGCCACAGCTACCCCGAGGCTGAGCTATGGTTTTTCAAACAAATCTGATTAGATCCAGTACAGGTAGTGAGGTCTCGGAACCACACCATATAATAAACTGCATCATTCTCAGCAGCCATTTAACTTCATCCCATTTCTGCTCAGATATCATCTGGGGCTTCGATTTCAGGTCCAAGTTACAATCCCCAGTGTCCATTTCTAATCCTGATTGTTTAGACCATTGCTTGATCCGAAGCTGACACTGGGAAATATCAAAATATAGCTTAAATTCCATCACCGGAGTTGGCATAAAAACAGAAGTAGGATAATAATTGGCCCCTTTTCTGGTACCTAAAATCAGGACAATCCATTTACAGCTGGCTAGCAGAATCTGCAATTTTTTTACAAGATGGGGGGGCTTGTTAATATGTATGTTTAAACCATATGTACTACAGCTGTCGCTGCATGTTTGCAATAAAAGGTACTAAAAGTCGAAACTCTAGATCATTCTGCTGCCTTAAGAATATCCTCCTGTCTAGCCTCCACCCAAAAGGCCATAGAAGCCTTTGCTCCCCTAGCTGAATGACCGTCAAAGTGATTTGTATCCACTCCCACTAGAGTCATTATGTGTCATGATGTGTTTAACCCACCTACTTGAAGTGGTGCAAGACAGAGGAGTATAAGGTCTACATAAAGCTATAAGCAACTAAAGGGCTTCTGTCCCTAAGTCATTTGTTACATCTGTATAGCTTTTAAGACATCTTACCTCACACAGTTTTCAATGCAAACAGAAACTTGGAAAAGGTATGTATGCAGATAAACGCTTTGTACGTCTTACTATATTAAAGTGGGCACCATCTTGGGAAAATCTCACCCCCTTATATCCAGAGCTCTAACATCTGACACTAGTCATAACAATGTTACCAGTTGTCAGACAGAAGCTTACAAGGATAACTCACCTTTACCCACCCAGGATTCTAACAAATTCAAGACCTTATTTAAATCCCACATAGCTGTGTACCTGGTCTTAAGTGGATTCATGTATCTCAGCCCTTTCATCAGTCTACATAGTTATGGGTGTTAGTAATAGGTGTTCCCCTACCGAAATACTATCCACCTTCTCATGTCCTGATGATATGGCTGATCTGTACCCATTAAGATTCTTTTGACCAATTGCCACTGAGGCCAGGAAATTCAGAATCCCTGTTACATTCACTGAAATAGGATGCTCACACCTTTCCACACATGAGCTACACCATGTTCTGCATGCTGACTTGTATGATTTTGATTTTGAGGACCTGACGAAAGCTACCTGACCCGATGGGGCAAAACATTGCTGAAACATGTAGACCACGTTTTGTATGAGATGTAAGGAACCATTGACCCATTCCTCTTTTACATCACTTGCTGTTTTACCCCAACCCCTGCAACATATTGAAAGACAACACTAAGAGCTTGAGGTAATTTTTACTTTTCTTACTTTACTTCAGATCTCACCCAGTATACAATAAGAGCTTAGAAGCGCACCCTCCTGGTGGAGGATGAGCCCATCCTGATGAATTAGGTGTTCGGGTGATGACTCGATGATGAAGCATGCCACTGGTAAACACTGGTGGGTGAGGCTCTCTGACAAAGTTTTGAGACTTATCATGAAGACTATATTGGTCTGTTTAGGTGTTCCACTCTTAAATGAGGGTGTTGCTTTGAGAGTAACCTGGGCCCAAGATGCTCTGATGTAACCTTAGGCTGCCTCTGTAAGTCCTGGTATGCCTGTAATTCCATTAAAGAGTCCATGCTATTACGGCTAGAATATGGTTCTCTCCATACAAGTTCTTTAAAATCTTTGGAAAGAATGGGAGCATCGTCTGGTAATCCACTGACGTTTCCAAAAAAGTCCAATACCATGGTTGAGTCCTCCATAGCAATGTAATCAACACCACTCTCACCAATTGCCTGCGAATCTGGGTCAGACATATGGAGATCAATGCAAAAGGAGGGAAAGCATACTGAATCCCGACAAACCCGTCCTGAAGAAACACTTCCATGTCTAAGGCTCCTGGGTCCGGTCTCCAACTGAAGAATTTGGTTATTTGGTTATATTTGTTGTCAGTCTGGAGGCACAGAGATCTCTACTGAAAGGTCCCTGAGTTTCCTTTAATTCCACAAAAATTTGTCCATCAAACGTCCATTTGCTGCTGTTGTAGAGACTCCGCGAATACAAGTCTGCTTATTCACCTACCCTGGAAGATATTCCACTCTTAAGGCGATTTCTTGCTGAAAACAGGATTCCACTAGCAATAAGAGTCTTGATCTTGTATTCCCTAGATGAGTTAATATACCGAGTGGCCATCCCAGTGTCCATTTGAAGGAGTATTGCACATTTTACCCTTCCTTTTACTAAGCTTTGGATTGCAAAGGAGCCTGCAAGAAGCTCTAAACAGTTTATGTGCATGAAGGGCTTCCTCTATGACCACCCTCTTCCAGTCCAGATGATGCCACACTTTGCACCCAATCCCCATTGAATGGCATTTGATTCTTATACTAAATCTAGCGATGTAGGGAAGATGGCGCAGCCATTTCAAGCCTCTATGTGGTCTAACCACCATTCTATTTCCTCTCTTGCTTCCTAGAACTGGGGAACCCGTGAAGAATAAGTCAGACCTTTGTTTATATGTTTTATCATAAACCATTACAATGCTCTGTAATGAGATGGTCACAGGAATATTGTCAGAGTTGAAGACAACAGTAGACCTACTACCTTTGCTAAATGTCTTAGAGAAATCAGGTGAAATTGCAATGTATTCTTCAGGTCCCTCTTGATACCTTTTAGCTTTAACTAGCTTTCTCTGAGTCTACCAAAAAACTTAAGAATTCCACATTTCTTGAAGGCACCTAGTATGACAAAGCCTAGCTGCTGAATTAAGTCCACTGCCTACTGCAATTAAGAGACCGGTGGGCCAGATTCACAAAGGCAATCTGAGACAAAAGTCTAACTTTAAGAGTGTTGGTATTCACAAAGCTCATTTATGAGTCATACCTTTACGTCCGCAGTCGGGCTGGAACTCTCCAGCTTGGGCGTATCTCTGTGCACCCGGGCTGTACTCTCCGGCTCCGGCTGTACTCTCCGGCTCAGTCTGTATGAAGTGTAATCAATGGGCCAGATTGCAATTTTTACAAAAAGGAACATTAGGAACATGTGATAGATGGTATAGGAGGTCATGAAAATCAGTTTGGGCAGGGAAAAGGGTGTGGCCGGACACTACATCTTATCCCAGAAAAGTTTGCTCCTTTGAATCATGGTAAATGCAGTCCACAGTGTTGACTGTAGTGTTAACCATGTCTTTGCCCACTGAGAGTCAAGTGGAATATGCATGAGCTTTATTATCCTTTCACTCATTGAAGCGAGGACAACAGCCACTGGCCATAGAACCCAGAACAGCATTTAGCAGCTAGGTCTGAGGAGAGCCACCAACTGGAACTGATAATTTCAAGGAACATGTGTTGCATCCTTCATGGTCATGCGGCCCAGGGATATGGGGACTGCTTACCCAGAATATACAACTGTCTGCTGTACATAATTTACTGAGGGCAGGGATGCCCCATCAGCCATGACATAAACATTTTGGGTAGGGGTGGGTGGAGCTCGCGGAGTTCTACTCCGTGGAATTCCACTGAGTTCTCGGAATACTCTGCAAAATTCTGCAGAGTTTCGCATGCAGCGGAGTTTTGCTCGGCCACTTGTACAATAATGCGTTACTGTCAATTGCTAGAAGTTCGGGACTGACTGGGTATCCTTACAGTACACCACCAGCACGTGATGCCAGAATCCACCAATGGGGCCGCACCCTGCCACAGAAGCAGCCCTGCACACAGAGCAGGCCCTCACACCCATATTAAATAAAGGTCGGCAGGAGACACTCCTGCGCTATACCCATAAAAAAAAGAATAAAAGATGCACATACCGGCTGTGAAAAAGTACCCGGCTGGGGAGGAAAGGCTGCCCTATGTGCCAGAAGTAACTTCTCCTCAATCCCCCTCCCCCTGCATACTGCAGATAGTCTCGGACAAGACCTAGGGGGCTCCAAGCGGCGGTTGGTGCTGGAATGGGTTCTTCAGCGGCAGCTCTTCTCTGCTAGCCTCTGAGACAGGTAGTTACTCTGCTGGATCCCTCCTTCTGTCGTGGCAGATAGCAGCCAGGATGGCTCAGTCATCACAAGGAGGGGCGGTGGGGAGAGTGAGGGTCCCGGAGTCCTGAGGAATGAGGCAGTCTGTCTGCTCGCACTGCCTCGCAGCCGAGTCCAGACATTAGTCACGTGACATGAGCACAGCTGGGCCTGATTCCCACCAGGTGGGTGGGGGAGGAGCAGCAAGGCCATGGACCAATGTCGATATTAGTCTTAACAGCCCGAAGACAGCACAGTCAAAGTCAGTGGACAAAAGACTTCTTGTCTGGCATTTCCAGGGGACTTCCATCCCCAAGCTACTGCACCAGGAGGTGCCCACGTATTTTCAGGCATGCCCTGCCGCTGGGCAGCTTGAAAACGTGGTAGTAGTGTGTTTTCTCTGCGCATGCTGAGCAAGACATCACGGACGTGCGCATGCGTACCTTAGAAAATGATGGGTATTTGTAAAAAAATAAAATAAGAAATAAGGAATGAGCGCGCTAAGCTCCAGTAAAAACTCAGCTCCGCTAGCGTAGGTGGAGTTTGTGCCGAACTTTGCACACCAAGCGGAGTGCGTAGTGGCAAAAACTCCTCAAACTCCACCAGCGAAGCAGAGTATACCGCCCACCCCTAATTTTGGGGTACCGAGATGTTAGTAACCCTGGCCCTAACAGCAGGAGTTTGCACATGGCACATTGCATTTTACCTCTTTATCTGTGAAACCTCGGACACTGTTTGTTAGACCTGGCTTTTTCCGCGGGTTTATCCCCAGACTTTTTGCTTTTTGGCCTCTTGTTTTTGACCCTGTTATTGTTGGTTTTAGGGACTCTGGGCACTTTACCACTGTTGATCAGTGCTAAAGTGCATGTGCTCTCTGTGTAAATTGTTATTATGGATTGGTGTTTCCATGATTGGCTTATTTGATTTACTACTAAGTCCCTAGTACAGTGCGCTGTGAGTGCCCAGGGCCTGTAAATCAAATGCTGCTAGTGGGCCTGCATCACTGATTGTGCCACCCACACAAGCAGCCTTGCAAAAGGTTCTCAGACCTGCCACTGTAGTGTTTGTATGCATTTTTTACTGCCATGTCGACTTGGCAAGTGCACCCACTTTCCAGGCCCTAAGCTTCCCTTACATGTGAGTCACCCCTAAGGTAGGCCCAAGGTACCCCTGTGGTTAGGGTGCAGTGTATGTGAAAGTTAGGACATGTCCTGATGTGTGTAACATGTCCTGATAGTGAACTACAGTGAATTTTATTTTTCACTATCGAAAGGCTATCTGTCCCATAGGATAGAATGGGAGTTTATTTATAACATCTTATAAATATAACTTTCCATTGGGACAAGATAGGAAGGTAAAGTTTAGTATGCCTGAACTCAGAATGTAAAGATGCATCTTTTAGTAAGGATGATTTTCACATCCTGTGTTTGAAAGTACCCTTTTAGAAAGTGGGTATTTTCTTGCTTAGCCATCCTGTGTGCCTCTGCTGGTTTGTGGATTGACTGTCTGGCTTTGGGGTGACAGGGGCTGGGGATGTACATTCACTGTAGACAGCCACTGGGGGGTTTGAGGTTTGTCCTGCCATTCCTGGATGGCCTGAATAGACCTGGTCTGCATTTAGAGTAGGGGAGGAGATTTCCTTTCACCTGAATGGGCCTGGTCTGCCTTACACAATGCTGTCTCCACCTCCTGCCGGGGAGCTGAACCAGAGAGGACAGAACTGGTTTTGACTGAGCCCAGAGCCTCTCTGCCACAAGAGAACAAAGGAAAATGCATTATAAATATTGGGGCCCAGACCCCAGAACTTTAGAATACTTCTTGACTCAAGAAACCTCTGCCAAGGATAAAAACTGGGAAAGCTGAAGGAGAAGTACTGCCCTTTTGCTTTGAGCTGTTTTGGGTTGGCCTGCAGTGGCTGCTTCTGCCAAGGAAAGGATAAAGACTTTGAAGTGTGCTGTGTATCCTGCTTGAAGAGAATCTCCAAGGGTTTGAAGTAGAGCTTGCCTCCTGTTCTGAAGTCTCAGGGACACAAACACTTCACCACTAGTTCCCCTGAACATCCTTGCTAGGAGTTTGACATGCTATGAGGTGCCTGTTGCTGAGTTGGACCTTTGGAGGTTGTACCTTTAGTTGGGAGTTGGAAAAGAGACGCAACTAGGAGAAGCGCGACGCATCCGCACCGTTTCTGATGCATCACTGCTGTGCCCCTGAAGAAACCGATGCAGCGCCTGCCCGCGGCTGGAGAAGTCGACGTACACCGAATCCCGTGCACCGATCTCCGAAGTCCGAAATCACCGCACCGATCCTGAAGCAGACCATGCTTTGCGGCTGCAAGGACCAACACATCGTAGGACCGCGGCTGGAGAAATCAATGCAACGCTCTTGCCGCCGCCGCTGCATCAAGAACTGACGCATCCCCGATCCTCATGCATAGCACCAGGGCACCAAATCTACATCTAAGAAACTGACACATCAACTCCCCTTCAATAAGGAACCGACGCATCACCTCCCCTGCGTGGCAGTAAGGAACCGACTCATCACCTCCCCTGGAGTAAGGAACCGATGCATCACCTTCCCTGGGTGTAAGGAACTGACGCATCACCTTCCCTACGGCTGTTTTTGTTTATGATTTTGATGCATCCAAGGTACTTTGTGTTGAAAGTGTCGCATCTATAGTTTGCTATGGACAGAACTGTTTTTACCTTCTAAAAGTCATATTTGGATAACTGTATTGTGGATTTTTGTCGTTTTGGTCTTGTTTGGTTCAGATAATGATTTCTTATTTTTCTAAACTGGTGTGGTGTCCATTTGTAGTGTTTTCACTGTATTACTGTATGTGTGCACAAATGCTTTACACACTGCCTCTGAGATAAGCCTGTCTGCTCGTGCCAGTTACCAAGGGGGTGAGCAGGGGTTATTTCAGAAGTGTATCACCCTTACTCTGACTAGGAAGAAGGGTTCCTACTTGGACAAAGGTGAAAACCATTGCCAAATAGCGAACCCTATTTCCAACACTGTGTTTATCTTAATTATGCACTGCAGGTTTTAGCTCTTCCATTTTTATGAACCAATATAGTTGGCATTGTTTTTAAATCCCTGAAATTCAATTCTAGTCGCAGTATTCATTGTTTTATCTTAAGTGAAAATGTATTGTACAGTCTTAGTCATTTAATGGTTTTAATTAATCGAACATGAATGAATAAATAATAATAATGAGCTAAGCATGAGCTTAGCTCAGAGAATTTTTGATTTTGGAAGGGACCCTTTTGTTAGGTATGAGTGGGCCTCTATTGTCATGCTTTCACAAATAGGTTGCATGATTTCTAATATTTTCATGTCACCTAGTTGGAGCCAGTTCAGACTTCTCGAGGCCTGAATGAATGAGTTATTTTTTGTGTCAGCTATTAGCTAGCCAGCTGCTTTCTGCTTGTTACAGGCTGAGTAAATTCTCTGTGGTGTCTACATACAACGTTTCAGCATAGTTCAGAGTGCCCATGACCTCAACATCATATCCTATGCAGACGACACCAACGGCGCGCCCCTTAGTGTTGACTGTAGTGTTGACACTGCGGTCAACACAGACGGGAGGGCAAATTGTGGACTGCATGTACCATGATGCAAAGGAGCAAACTTTTCTGGGATATGATGTAGTGTACGGCCACACCCTTCTCCCTACCCAAAATGATTTTCATGCCCGCCTCTACCATTTATCACACATTCCTAATACTCCTTTTTGAAAAAATTGCATTCCGGCCCATTGATTACACTTCATCCGGAGTACTGCCCAAGCCGGAGATTCCAGCCCGACTGCGGACATAAAGATACGACTCGTAAATGACCTCTCTGAATACCAAAAGTCATGAAGTTAGACTTTTGTCTCAGATTGCGTTTGTGAATCGGGTCCCAGGTGTTTGTCTTGGCCCATGTGACAAAACACCAGGTAAAATACTATCCTCATGCCCAGCATCCTGACTTAGGTTGCCACTGGTTTTAACACCTTTATGAAACACCATGGAGCTGTGGAGAGACCAAAAGGTAGGGGCCTGAACCTCCACCCCTGATCCCCCCAAACAAATTGGAGATGCTTTGTGTTCTAGATAAATGGTGCCCATTAGATATGCATCGTTTAGAGCTTATCTCATCATGCAATTCCCACGTAAAAGAGTATGCATTAGACAGACTATTGCCTCCATCTTGTGTGTATGGCGCAAACTAATTGAGATCTTTAAATATATGACAGGCCTGAAGTTCTTGTTCTTTTTTTGTACTAAGAAAATATTGCTAGCAAAGCTGCCTGGGCTTAAGCAACATCACTCTATCGGTCTTTTACATAGAAGATCCACAACTTGCTTGGAAAATGCTCCACCTCCCCCTGGGAAAATTACATTGGAAAGGACATCCTTCCCTGGAAAGGAGTTGAAAACAAACCCATTCACTAATTTCTTTCTTATCACTGTCACTGAACAGAGCTCCCTGCACAGAGCATCTGCTGAACCTGGACCTTTCTGCTGCGTCACCCCAGATTTTTGCCTTCCTCTGCTGAACCCATTTTTATTGGAGTTTCATATTCTTTTCTCATGCTAACCAGTGGTAAAGTGTTTGTGCTCTCCCTTGTAAGCATGGTAAAATTGGTATACACCTGATTGACATTTAATTTACATATGCATCCCTATTAAATGGTATTACATGTACCCAGGGAAAGTAGTTTAAATGCTACTAGTGTGCTGCAGCACTCATTGTGCTACCAGCTAAAGTAGCACTGTAAAACATTTCTTGGTTTATGTTTGTCATATATATGTTTATTATTTGTGCACTGAAATGCCTGCACTATCCTTGTCTATATATATTGCACTAAGATCCTATACAGATATATTAACGATCAATAAAGAGAAAAGTGTCATGTACTCATGAGATATTATTTAATATGAAATGATTGATTAAATGATGGTGCATACCTTAGAGTCATATGAGGGGTTTGCCATGAATGAGTCCCACGGAACAATTGTTGTATTCTAATATGATTACCCTGGTCCTCATGGGCAAATAGGGTTGTCCTTGTAATATTGACACATTACAGCCTGTAGTGCAGTTCCAAAATGCAATTTCGGCATGGCTAAATAAGCATGTTGCTAGGCCTAAACCTTCCTTTAATACTTAAAAGTTGTCCCTTAAGTTGGCCATAAAAGCTGATAGGGCAGGGAACATGGTATTTAAAAAGTAGGACATGCGTACTCAGGTTTTATATGTCCAGACAGTGAAAAACTCCGAAAGCCATTTTTCAATGAGACAAGTCTACCTCTCCCATAGACGAACACTGGGTTAACTTTTTACTCTAAAGCGATAACTTCAATTTGGAAGCAGATAGAGACATACTTTTTAAAGTCATTTGAATTGTAATTTAAAATCCTACTCAATGGGAAAGTCACATTTTAAGATACTATTCTGAAAATAACATGTCCAGTGGAGCCACATAACCATGATTGATGCTTTGTGCTTCTTGGTGCTATTTTTGCCTAAAACTTTAAAAAATCATAATTCCGGTTCTAATTATTGGACTTTTGTCAATTGGGTGTCATTTTGGTTATAACAATTTTTTTCAATTTTTTTTCTGCCTAAACCAAATGCTTCTTTCTGCCATTGACGAGGGTCACATGACTTTTAATGGCGCTCCTGTGGTGCGATGTGTATTCCTTATAGACAGAGAGCAAAAGGGCATGGGTGCAGAGGGAGTAGGTCTTCCTGAGAGGATGACTAGGGAGGAGTTGTGCCCTGCCCTAATTACACTTCAAGGAACCTGCCTACAGCACACACAAAGGAACCTGACACCAGGCCTACCCATACATTTTCCCCCTAGCCAGGTCAGAGCCATACCCAGGAAAGATAAAAGAACTGGCCAGAACTAGCTTGGATGTAGGCCAAGAAGTGACCCTGACACACAGGCTGGCACTGGGTATAAAAGTGGCATTCCGGGACCTGTGAAAGATTCAGAAGAAAGACTGCCCTGCTGCGTCAGGATGGAAAACTGGACCTGCTTGCCTTGACCCCCAGATCCCATAAGTGACTACAAGGGTTTAATGGCAGGAGCCTTCCCTGCAACTGTCCAACTGATCAACATGAACTGGACCTGCCTGGACCCTGCCTCCCCAGGTCCTGGACCCTTGGCTATTGTCAGAGTACACTCCTCTTACCTGCAAACTGCAAGAACCTGATCCCAGGTGAAAATACAGAGGTTATGTGCTCTTCGCATCAAAAACGACCGTTGACATCTCCTGCCAACACAAAGATCCGAGGGCGACCTGCTCTTCGCATCAGCAATGACTGTCCACATCTCCCGCCAACACTAAATTCCAACAGCACCCTGCTCTTTGCGCCAACAACAATCTGCTTGCGGCCCTTCCCAACAAAAAGCTCAGGCTGAGTGTCCTCATGTGGAGTTGAACTAAGTGAGAAAGTAAACTCTCCACCGGGACGTACCTGGTCCCTTTACCTGACTTGCACCTCATCGCAGTCAACCTGAACTTTTGACCCAGCCCAGCATGACAAAATGACCAGGATTGCCGCTTTGTGCTTCTTGGCACTAATTTGACCTGACGTTCTAAAAAATTCTTTACTCCAGTTCTATTTATTGAATTTTTGTCGTTTTGGGGAAATTTTAGTTATTATAATTTACTCTATTTTTCTGAATTGTTTGGGTATTTTTCACTTTATAACTGCTTGAGTGCTACATTAACACTTTACAAATTGCCTCTAAGTTAAGTCTGACTGCTTTTATACCAGACTATCAGAGTGTTAAGCAAAGGTTTATTTAGTAACTTTTGTAGTTCACCGTGACATGGATTGTGTTTATTACTTGAAGGGGACTCTTGCCCCTCTCAACTAATAGCACAATGTCTTACAGCATCCAACCTCCAACTCCACCATATTTGCAAACGTTTTTTTTTCAAATTCTTTTATTAAGGAGTTGAATCAAAGCACAATTCAATTACAGCGGATCACATTCCCATGAATGGGCCGCTCGCAGGGGGCCTTAACATATTTTAAATATCTTCCCCGAATTACTCAGAAACTTTGAAGAACACCCACTTGCCACTGAGCTAGTCTCAGGCTCTACCTCCCCTCCCACTGGGCATTGAAAACATCTCCTACCCCCCCCCCCTGTTTGGTTGTTCATACCCCGATATTCCTTCCATGGCCCCCATACTTTTCCAAATTTGCCCGGGCAACCCAGGGAGCGGTATATTGTCTGTTCAGCTAGTTGGCCCCAGTCTAGGTCTTCCTTCCAGTCTTCAATCACTGGAGGCCTGCTTGCCCCCATAGCCTGACTCGGTTGTGCTTCGCCACCCCTGCAGCCATTTTGAGCCAGATGTTACCATGGCTAGGCCACTTTTCCTCTGCCTACACTCTTAGCAGTAATCACTTGGCTTCTAGTGGCACCAGCACACCCGTCACCTCCCTCATTGTTTCAAATATTTCGGACCAGAATCTTTGGATACAGGGCAGGTCCAGAGTGTGTAGAAAAATGTGGCCAGCTCACCACATCCCCTGGGGCATTCGGCCGAGTCTATCCGACCCATCTTAAACACTCTCGACCTAGACAGGTAAGATCTGTGCAATATCCGTAGCTGTACTAGACGATATTAAGTCCTTATCGCTATCTCTCAGGGCCTCTGCAGCGCCTCACTCCACTCTTCATCTTCCAAGGGCCCCAGATCTACCATCCAGGCCTCTCTAAGTGAGGCAAGGCTGTCTGGCATATTATTCATAATCTTTCTATACAATAGGGAGAGCGCCTTGGAGGGCATCGGGTCCAGTAACAATCTGTCATCCAGGGGGGAGTAGAATGGGATAACTTCCCTTCCAGAAGATGACTTTCGTGGCATGCTGCGGTTGCCGGTATTGAAATATTTCCCCCTGTGTCAGCTCGTACTCAGTCTGTAGCGTCTCAAATGTAACTAAGGTACCTGCCCTCCAAACATCACCTAATCTCACGATTCCTATGGTGTGACATTTCGTATATGCTCTCAGTTTTTCACCTCTCCCACGTTGTCTCTGTCCCATAGTGGGGTTTCTGCTGAAAGTTTCCCGTCCCATCCCAGGCACCTATTGGCTGCCTTCCAATACCCGTATTACCGCTAGCGTGTGGGGAGGGAGCTGACTCCCTCCCCCCGTGCCATATAGGAGCGCCGGATAGTCCCTGTTCCTCAAGGCCAAGCGATCCCCTCTATATGCTGGCTCCATCCGGTCCCCAAACACCCAGTCATACACTACTACCAACTGGGAGGCCCAGTAATAGACTCAGAGGTCTGGGACTGCCAGACCCCCCCTCATAGACACCCCGCTGTAACTTTGCCAACGAGATTCGGGCCACCCCACAATAGGTACCTCAAAATACGGTTAATTCTACGAAAGTAGGATTCAGGAACTTCAAACCGCGTGTTTTGAAGAATGTATAACACTCGCAGGAGGGTCATCATTTTAAAAAGGACCGCCCTCCCCATCAGCGAAAGGGGGAGTGCACGCCAGTGGCACACGTCTGCCTTGAAGCTCTCGATCTGGGGGAGAAGGTTACGAGCTAGATATAGTTTTTCGTCTCTGATGATATTGATCCCCAGGTACGTAAACCCATCTGTAACCACCGAAGCTGGGCATCAAGACGGTAGGTACAGGGGGCCCGGGGCGAGCGGGAAAATCAGGGACTTGTCCCAGTTGATTTGGTACCTGGCATAGCTCCCAAATAGATCAAAGATAAGCAGAATTCTCGTTATCGAGGTACAGGTTTATTCACATAGAGTAGGATATCGGCCGCGTAGAGAGATATCTTTTCCTCCCAATTATCGTCAACTGCAATTCCCCGGATGAGCGGGTCTCCCCGGACCCAGGTCGGCAATGACTCCAACGCTAGAGCAAAGATCATGGGAGAGAGCGGACAGCCCTGTTGCGTGCCTTTCTGTAGTTCTATCACTCAGGAGACGCAACCGTTTACCCTCACCCTGGCCCGCGGTGCCTCGTAGAGTAGACGGACCCAGGCGCAAAAGTTGGGGCCAAAGCCCAGTCGAGGCAACAACGCAAATATGTAATTCCATTCCACACTGTCAAAGGCCATTCAGGCGTCAAGGGAGAGAACTGCCCCATCCTCTGATCCATACGCCTCCGTCAGGTGGAGCAACCTGTACAGCCGTCTCAAGTTTAAACGCGTACTACGCTTTGGCATGAAGCCGAATTGCTCAGGGTGTATCACTGATGATATTACACCTGCTAATCTGTTCACCAGGACTTTAGCTAGGACTTTGGGTTCCACGTTAAGCAGGGAAATGGGCCCATACGATGCACACTCCACCTGTGGCTTTTCTTTTTTGGGGATTACCACTATGGTGGTGGTTCTTTGGTCTTCAGGAAGCTTCCCTCTCTCCTTGGCCTCTAGGAACATGTTTAAGAGGTGGGGTGCCAAATTTTGAGCTGTTTTCTTGAACAACTCAAGGGGTAAACCATTTGGACCGGGGGCCTTCCAGGACTGGAGTCCCTGAAGAGCCCCCACTATTTCCTCTACCGTCATGTCGCTGTCTAGCGTCTCCCTATCTTCCTTCGTCAGGGTGCGTAGGTTCATTGTTACTAGGAGTTCTGTGCAGTCTGCACTGGATCTACTAGACTTGGGGGTGTATACTTCCTCATAAAAGTCTGAAAATACCTTGGCTATTTTCTCATCTCCCATATGTATCACCCCTTTACGGTCTAGGATTTCCATCACCCAGCTTCTCTCGCTATACCTTTTTTCAAGCCAGGCGATAAGCTATGTGGCCTTTTTCCACCTCATAAAGCCTCCTCTGGATTGATATGGTGTGGGCCCTTGCTGCTCCCTCCGCTACCTCCTGCAACTCCCGTTGTGCCATACGTAGTTGGTGTGTCAGGTTCCTGTTGTGTTCGTCCCCACCTACCACCTCAGACTCTAGGGTCACTATCCTGTGTTTGAGCTCCTGATGTTTTTGCCTGTCCACTTTCTTTTTAACCCCTATCAGAGCTTGGTATTGTCCCCTTATCACTGGCTTGTAGGCCTCCCAGAGAACACAGCAGGAGTCCACCGACCCTTCGTTCTGCTGGATGTATCTTTCGGACCTTCCCACAGTTGTTCCACAAATTTCCTATCTGCAAGGTGCCAGGCTGGTAGTCTGGGCGGCAGGGCACTTCTCGCTATCCGCCCTTTGAACCAGGTGACCACCGGCGAATGATCTGAGATGCGCCTCGCCAGATGTTGTGTATCCCGGAAGCCTCCCACTTCTTGGCCCAGGGTGAACAGATAGTCTATTCGTGACAGACTCCCTTGCCTTGCCGATAGGTGTGTATATTGGCGCTCCCTCCTATTATGAGCTCTCCACAGGTCGGCCCACCCCAGTGCCTCCACGAAACCTCCCAGAGGAGTCCTGACACTTGTGTCCGTTCTCCCTAGCCATCTGTCCTCTGACAGGGAGATGACATTGTTCATGTCGCCTCCCACAATAAGAGAGCCAAGCGGCATTTCCAGGATTTGCGCCCCAAGGGCTGATCTATTCTCGCACTTCAGCCCTGGTGGGGCGTACACGGAGCACAGGTTCAGAGTTCTACCATCCCATCTCCCCGTCTGAAGTACGAATCTGCCCAATGGGTCTCTCCACGTTTTCCCCGGGACATAAGCTGTGGCGGTTCTGAGAAGGATTCCCACTCCTTAGGACCCTGATGTGTACCCAGCATGCACCACTAATTTATAACCCTACCTATTTCATGCTTTGTGATTATACCCATGTAGGTGCATTTCCTGCAGGAGTACCATGTCTGGCTTGTGTCGTTTGATAAATTGGAATATTAGTGTGCGTTTTATTTTGGACCGCAAGCCGTTTACATTCCAAGATAAAATTTTAAGCACCTGTTGCTCGTGCATTGCTTTCTTCTGAATAGGCCCCCAGTCTCACTTGGTCAGTTTGGATGCTTGAATGTCCTCCAGGGTATGACCCCCATCCTCCCCCTGTTGTGCCACCCGCCCCAAATCATTGTGTCTCAGACAACTGCTTCTATACTCACAAGAATAACTAAGGTACCCTTAACTCCCCCCTCCCTGCCACCCTGCACTGCAGGACTTGATCTTCCCACAACCCAAATTTGCAGAATGCCTGTCGCCCCAAACTGCAAACTAACCATCTCAGGGGGTTGGCTGCCCCAGCATGGCTTCTCCGCTTACCTACTCGACCCGCAAGTATCTTCTCGCCCCTTGTATGGGGCTCCCCCACACATCTCTTTTCACCCTCTTTCCCCTGTTCCCAGCCTAATGTTCGTTGCGCAGTTAGACAACCGAACCAGGTCTAGTATACTCATCAGCTTCGTATAGTTTCCCACCTGTCACAGCAGTCCCACCTCCCAGTCCCATATTTGCAAACTTAGGGGCTATTCTCAGTAATAAACTCTTCCTCCTTTCAAAGACAAAACCAACATTGGGGTTTCCTAAGGTTCATATGGCTCTTTGGGCCAGGTTGGAAATTCTGTTGGGATCTAGACTTTCCCCTAACCCCATAGCCTTTTCGGCAGCACATAGAATCTTAGCCACGAGGCCTAAGACATCCTGCATTTTGTCCTGGGATGATGGCCAGGCTCTATTTGCCCCCTTCCTAGGGTCCTTGCTCCATCTGCTCAAGAAATGAATAGTATTCTGATCTAGTGCCGGTGTTTGGGCTACTTTCTCTGAATTTGTTGTTCTGCGGCACTCAGCCCTAATTTTCATTCAGTTGGCCTGATCTATTGTGGTTCTTATAAGGGCCTTGATATATTTATGTTTTTTCTATGAAGGCTGGCAGAAACTACTCCACTGAGTTGGGGTGCTGAATCTACCTGGGGTCAAGCATAACATTACCCTCTGCATCTAGTAATATCTCATGCGACTCGTCTGTTTTCATTTATTTCATTGCATCACTAATATAATCATCATCATATTATGCATCATAAAAGGCATCAACCATATATACATCTTGTGTTAGTTCAAATGGTCTTTAAAATTGACCCCCACTTCATGCATGAACAATACCACATGGGAGGTGTATCCAATCCATCCTGCGAACAGAACTGCAACCATAGCCATGCTCAGCATGTCGCTTTGTATTTCAGATTGTATATTTTTTGTCAATCTTTTGCACCCAGAATCAGCGACAGTGTTTGAAATTGCAGCTCCCACAAATGGGCCTATCTCCAAGGCCACAGATTTAAATGAGTTAAATACTGCTCTGGAAATTGAACTGGATACCGAGGTGACCAGGAAGTCTGAAAGATTACATTTAAAGACTTCCTCTTCCGCCTCTATTGCTTTCTTATTATGCAGACTATCTCTTTGAGAAATCATTTCCTATAGAAGTTAAAGGGACTTTCAGTCAGTCAAGTTTATTTTGATATGGACCTCCTACGAAGGTCCACATAATTATGCACTACAGATGAAACAAAAAATGCATTTCCTTCAAAAAATAGTTTTCCTTTGTACGAAGCTGCCTCCTCAAAATATATTATCATACATACTATACAGAATGCAGGGGAGAATAAAACAGTCGTGTAAGACAGCAAAGTGCAACATACAAGGAATGAGGTAAAACAGAACATTCCTAAAAAGCAAAAGTAAAACTATTGCAGCGCTTATACACCAGGATGAGGAAAAGTCAAAATATTACAACATAAGAAGTAACATTGCAATTTCCTAATAGATAGCCAAAAAAGTTTTTTAAAAATCGATAGATCCTATTACAAACCATTCCATTTGGTGGGGACAAAATAAATGAGCGGGCCTTGTGTGCGGAATGAATGTTGAATTTGAGGTATGACGGTCGTAGGAAAATGTGCCTAGCATTTTGCAACTCCGGACACACAAATAGCACATGATTAAAATCGTGAACTTGTAAGCAACACATTTCGCAGATTCTCTCTTTTTTTTGGTATTTTGTCCCAAATACCGGTAATTTCTCTCAAGGGCAACAAATAGAGTCTCAACAAGAGCATCAGCCTTCTGATCCTGTGAGGTAGGATTCAAGTTAGATAGGGCTGTGGTTTGTTCCCCAAAGCGCTCCCACAAACCATCTCGTTGTGCAACTTGGGCTGGCTTAAAGCAATATCTCTGGCCAAGCTAATGGAGGGCACAGACTTCTTTATAAACAGCTTCAATGCAGACTTTGGCACGGGGAGTCAGTATTCCAGCTGAGCCCAAATGAGTCATTTGCTCGCTCAAAGGACCTAAAAAATGTCGACTGTTCTTTCAGCTTAACAAAAATGTCCACTCTCAGGGCCTTTCAAAATCTTTTAGATATTTTCCAAATATCTTGTATTAATGGGTTGAAACCCCAACGAACGGGTGAATAACCCAACCGAAGGAGGCACTTTATTATGTTTAAGAAACACAGGCTTTTAACTACAATGTATAAACATTTGCAAGGAAATTCTGTTAAACAAACAATCTTTCTTTGCAAGTTAGAACAATAAAAAGATATGCAGTAAAATGTGCTATACACAGGTTTTAGGACTACCCATATTTACTGAACACACTCGAAAAACAAACAAAACCTTGCACAACGAGTAAAAACAAGTCCCCAAGAAAGACATTGTCCTTCCATGCCTAGGAGAGAGCACAGAAACAAAGCAAAATCAATTACAGGTCTGCTTGCCTGCTACCATTCATCAACAAGGCAAAATATAGCCTTGAACAACACCTCACACCACAGAAGGCTTCAATAAATCAGTTCAAATACAAATGCTCTTCAAAACAAAGGCTCAGCCACAGCCTCATGCACTCTAAACTTAAATTTTGCAGCAAGAAAAGAGGTGCAGCCTCTCATTAACGACCCTTATATACTGTGGAACACATTGGTTGTGTTTTGCCATTTCCTGTTTAAAGAAGAAATTCATTTTGAAGGATATGTGGTGGGTTAAAGGGCTAGATAATAAACAGTAAGAAAAGAGCATGCATAATAAGAAGCCTCTATTGTGTAATAATATTGGTTTTACTCTTCTCTTTCCCATGGATTGGAAGTGGATTGATAAGATACTGCCATGAGGGAAAAAAATATCATTTCCATTTCTATTTAATTTGGTAATGGGCTGAATGTGTTTCTTGACACACGTCATGGAGCTAACCCCAAACTGCATGTATACATAGTCTGATCCTGTGTCTGTATTGAGGTCTTCCTGAAAATGGTTCCTTCTCTCAGTTTCCTTTTCACCAATTTATAGATGATGTTGTTTAGTATCAGAAATTGGGCTACTAATTTGGAAGGGATACTCTTACCAGCTTAATAAATAGAACTGGGTTTGGTTAAACCACAAAATGCAGAGAATCTATACTTTATCCTTGGAAGTAATAGCACAAGCTTCAGAGAAATGTGTTTTAAGTTCAAGCAGTATGAAACAATTCTAAAGGGAAGAAGAACAGGTCTCAAGCCAGTTTAGAAAAATCAGGAAAGATGTCATGGGCAAAAAGACACCAAAATGATCAAAATCTAACAAAGAGAACTTGTTAAAACTGTAATACAAATAGCAGTAACAAAGCACAAAGAGCCAAATGAAAGACACAGATGCCAGTTGACCAAGACCGCCAGATCGGCCACAACAGAGCAAAGGTTGTGTAATCAAAGTGGCTCAGACTGGTCAAAATATTTTCCTTCTGATTTAGAAGATTTTCTGGATCTTCAGGCCCTTTAGTAGGCCAAGACAGAAAGCTGTAGCCATTGAAGTTCCCGCTAAGTCAGATACGTCATCATTGAGCTCTTACCAATGCCTTTAGTTTTGCTCTCAAAAGTGGCACAAAGTAGGATTTGGTAGCTACTGTTGTTGCTTCACCATTAAGGCAGACTCTAAGGCAGATTTGAGCTTCTAATCAGTCCATGCTTTTACCATCAAATCTAGTCACTTTTTTGCTTCTCCAAGTGCCCTAGCGGGCACGCCTTGAAGCTGTAACTGGGCAGGGCTTTCGAGGCCAGGTACCTTCCCTGAAAGTTCCAATGAAGTGAAGTTGCTGGTCCTCCAAAGGAGGAATGTTAGTCCCAGGCAGTTCATAGTGCTGGAAAAACTCATTCTGTCACTCTCTGTCACTCCTGCAGCACTGAGAGCAAGCTTCAAGCCAGGGCTCCTTCAGGGTCAGCTGGGCCCTCTTGGAGCCTCTTCCCTGAAATCATCGCAGTCAAAATGGGTAGATTTCCTAATCCACAAAGTGAATCTATGCCATTTTTGGAAAAAAGAAAACTTTCAGGCGCCTCTGACACACAAAATCATAATTCAGTGGGAAACCTCAGAGTCGGAGACAGATGTGTCAGAAGTCTGCAAGTCCATTCTCGAACCCTGAAATCAGTATACATATTAAGTTTCTGTATTTTGCAAAGAATGTTACTTGGTATTTCGTGCTATTTTTCTACAAACAATATGAATAAGAATTGTGATGATGTCATAATTATTAAAAGCACAAGGAAAAATATATCATGTTTCATCACACATCCCTAATCAATTAGTCTAAACCCTATCTATACTATTGCTAGTGGATTTATAGATAGTTTGCTATAGAATCTTTATAGCAAGCTGTGCATAGTCAAAAGTATACAGTAATGATATTAGTCTTAAAGGTGGCATCCCTCGAGCAACAGGTCCATCTGCCTTGCACTGTCTCAGTCACCTCAATCTTTTATACCTTTTTCATGTATGGTGGTCCAAGGAGGGAGGAGGGGTTTCAGTTTCACTGAGCTCCTGCACTTGCTACATGATAGTAAACAATGCCTTTGTTTATGATTTGGGAAGCAAACGGATTGTACTGCTTGTTGTATGTGAACAACAGAAATATATCGTATCTGCACAATATTGAAATGCTCACTTTAGCAGTGAACAGGCCTGTTTCCACTGTCGTGGCAGACACTCACCACATAAAAAGATAACAGACCTATCTTTTTATGTGCCGAGTCTCAGCCCGAGTGTGGAGAGTCCACAGTCGTAAAGATACTCCTCGTACAATACCTTTGTGAATAGGAAAAAACATAAACATACACAAAAGTGTAAGTTTAATTTTGTGAATTGGGCCCAGAAAGTCTAGAGAGGTGATGCAGCGCGTACAATAAAAACTATTCTCCTCCTAGGTTATTTATAGGTCATCCAGGGGCAAACTATATTTCTCATATCCACATGACGATGGGGCCCATAAACATCATCTAACACACACGCACACTCCTGGATTTTCCTTTTACACCTTTATGAAATTCTGTACTCCTAGGAGAAACATGAGAACTAAATGGAGAACACCATTTTATGTACCGCTGGAAGAGCAAGGATATCTATTTACCTTAATTTGTCACTTTCTTTTAGTTATTTCTTAAGATATTCCTGCTCATTGTTTTGTCGATGAATCATTCATTTAAGAAATTAGTTCATAGTGATTAAGACCAGCTGAATCACAATCAACCAATTACTCAGGTCACAATCATTTAGGAAAATAACCACTGAGTCATTTTGGGTTTAAAGAATCTTAAATTTTATATAAATTTAAAAGCATGGAAAGAATTTTAATACTTTACTCAATTATTCATTCTTAAATTCACAATTTTATTAAGCATAATCAATTTATTGCAGAAAAGGAAATTTTGTCATGAAGCCAAAACCCTAGTTACCTGCCTAGCTTCCTAATTTAGCCTAAAGATTTCTAACCTAACTTTGGGATTAGAAATAGCCTGATTCTCATACTCAACTGTAAAGTTAAGACAGCCACAGCAACTTCAGCTCGTCAGCATCAGCTACCTGCAACCCGTCTCCTCTACTGCAACCACGACTCTCGAACTGCTTGGAACTCTGACTAGAACTCTCTGGAACTTCCCTGGAACTAACTGCAACTGAACCCCTCCCACTAAGAGTAGGCCCTCTTATACCCCAATTCTAACTTTGCTAACTAACTGTTGCAACATTAATATCACGCTTTTCTTTCATTGGTCCATGCATGTCAGCTTATTCATTCTTTAATCAAGTTCTCTTGGATTCAAGGGTCCTTGGATCATTTCCTTTCCCATACGCTTAAACATTTCCATCCGATTCGATCAGTCCATTTGTATCTTCTTTTGACACATTCAAGAACTCCGCAGTCATTGTCCTTTCTCTTGGGCTCCTTTCCCACGGACTCTCTCCTGATCATCACGGCACACTATCAGTTCAATTAGGTCACACCAGCCTTGACTATTTCTTGCATCCTAGCCTCTCAGAGACATCACGAGGCTCCAGATTTCTTCAATCTCATCCCGTACCACGTGTCCCCTTGCGCCTGCGCACATCTTCCCACTGGCGGCCATTTTATCTCGCCACTCGGTTCTACTTTAGAAGCACTAATTTGAGGCAAATAAAACATAATTAAAATAGAGAAAAATATCCCTTTCGTTTCCCTCCCGTCTACGTACCCCAATTAGTTGTTACCTAGCAAAAAGCGACATTTAAGCTGCTCCTTACTTACCATCACTATTGTTTTTGCAACGACACATTTTATTTCTATGAAGCACAAACATGCATTTATTTTATTTAGTACGCTTTTTATTCTTACGTTATGATTAGACACACGGACAATCATTAGTAGATTATTTAGCACATATATTAGCATATTACCATTCCCACATATACAATGTTGATTAATACATGTAAACGAACATTTTTAATTAATTAATTATATAATTTGTTAGGGGTTAAAATTTTTATTTTTACTGCTCCATCAGAGGCTTTCAGAAGTAAGAGTTTTAGTTCCTGACTGCTATATTTCGGATCTTGCTTCAAAGGAAGAGCAGTGAAAGCTGCCCTTTGTGTTGCCATCTCCCAGATGACTAATGCCTGCTAAGCAACCACTGTTAACACCACTCCTGCCTTTGTCTTTCAGAAGGAGGGTTGTCAACAGCCAGCAAGGGATGTATATTTGGTCTCCATTGCAGGGCTGTGAGGCAACCTAGCTCTAAACCATTTTACTGTAAAGCAGCACAAAACACACTTTTATAAATGTACTTTGTCAATAACGTTATCAAAAATGTTTTCACCATCAAATTAGATTTTGAAAACTAAATGGAAAATAACTTTTATCTTATGCTCTATCATTTTTTCTACATTCAGAAATCATGTTCATTACCAATGAAGCCTTACCTACACAGTAATAGACAGTGGGGCACATGCATCAAAATTGGTAAAGCGATTCCTTATTAGCGAAAAATAAGGAATCGCAAATAATGACTCGCCCATCGGGATGCATGTACAGATTCGGTAATAATTAGCGATTCGCAACAAATCGCTAAAAAAGACCGAATACACGATTGCGAATTGCAAAAAGACAAATTAGCTAATACCGAAATCGGTATTACCGAAATCAGTAATAGCGAATTCGCAAAAAATGGGTGGCTCAAGAAGCAGGCTGATGACATCACAACCAGGAAGTCATCCAGCCCATGCTTCATTCAGTGCCCTGAGGAGCTCAGAGGAGGAGGCAGAGGACTGAAGACGAGCTGAGAGACTTCACCCTCACAATCCAGCTACACCACACCTAGCCAGGATGGACAAAAATGCTGCAAAGACAACTGCCACGCCCAGGAAGAGGAAGAAAAAGTTCTCAGAGAGGGAACTGGAACACTTGATAGAGGGGGTGAGCAGCAGCCATGAAAAACTGTTTGGCAAGTTGTCCCTGAAGGTGCCAGAAGCTGAGAAGCGCAAAATATGGCTGCGCATTAAGGAGAAGGTAAATGCTGTGGTTGTCACACACCGCAGCATTGACGAACTGAAGAAAAGGTGGTACGACCTCAGGAAACGTGCCAAGGAGCGCATAGCAGAAAGGGTGAAGGAAGCAGCTGGCACAGGAGGGGGACCATCCAAAGTACCTGCCAACACAGCCCTGGAGAATCTCGTTGAGGGGACGATTGAGCCTGAGGCAGTTGTGGGAGTCACTCAAATGGACACTTCCGGCACAGCAACCACACAACAAGGTAAGAAGCATGCCTGCGCTAATACGCTGCGTATTGTATACCCATGCACATCCTCCCAGGCAAATCACAGTGTGCAGCAAGAAGTCCATTACACATATACCCTCACATACGAATAGCATCATGGGAGTTGTAGTCATGTTAGCCAAGTGTGCATGGATAATCGCCAATGCGCAAGAAAAGACACCAACAGTACATGTCCGACAGTGTGTTTAAATCTGTGATTTATAATGTGTAAAATAGGCTAAATGATAAACAGATAGAGGAACAAACTAAAATAACAATGCACTGTTCCACACACAGATGCATCTCCGATGGTCTCAGATGACAGTGAGCGCCTCATCATTTCTGAGACACAGGCAGAGACGGATGGAGAGACTCCGCTGGACCCTCAATCCCCACCACCACCACCACCAATACGCAGGGCACCTGTACCCGCACTGCAGGAAATGGAAACTGAGCTGACCCCAGCACCCACAACAGTCCCCAGCCAGACACGTTTCCCTTCAGCAGCTCCGACACCAGCACGTGGCCGAGTCAGACAATGGCGCAGGTCCAGGAGCAGTATTGCGTCAGATTCAGGACAGGCTCCGAATGTCTATGCTGGGGTTGAGTCACAGATGCTACGTGTTCAGCGCCTGCAGGGGAGACATATGGGCACAATAAACCTGCAGATCTCCAAGCTGGCCAAAAACATGAGCACGTTGTCAGACTGTGTGCGTCACCTAACGACAGTTGTTGCAGAGGGGAATCAGCAAATAAACAAAAGCCTACAGGAGCTCACCCGTGCCTTTATAGCAGGACAACGCACTAAGCGCAAGAGGCATCGGCAGGGCTTTGCTTCGTCTTTCTGCGAATACTAGGGCCATCGCCAAGCTCTGCAACAGCACTGCTGTCTTGTCACGCCGCTCCGTGTCACTGCAGATTGACCTAGGACATTTCTGCGGGGATGTTGCTAAGGCCTTAGGCCAAGTGACCACTGCTGTGGAACATCTACAGTCTGGGACAGTGAGTGCCAGCAACTTGGAAGAGGAGGAGGGTAGTGAGGAGGCATCGAGCATGAGTAGCGTGTCCATGCCGGAGACCACTAGCAGGAGGTGCAGTTCGCGCAGCTCAACAGCTACAGGCACACATCAGGGTGATGTCGAGGAGCCATGCGACAGGAGGCTGGGGGTACGTGGCAAGAGGCGCTAGACATGCATTTCTGCCTCTTTGTCCATGGTGGTGTAACCATGTTCCACTTTAATATTGTGATTGCACTCCCGTGCTGTTAACGATTAGATTTCATTTCATCAACCAATGCAATCACCGTCATGTTTCCTAAACATGAATATTTACTTTGGCCTGTGCTTATGTGAATAAAACATTAGCATTCAAAGATATTGTGTGATGGCTCATTCTTACCAGGCTCAGAAGTGATGTATGTCCGCCTCCTATGACCTTCAGCTGTTTGGGGCACGTGTGACTGTCGGTGTTGTGCGGGTGGTTGGTCATCCAGATCGTTGTCATTTCCGTCCATCTCAATGGGAATCCCCCTTCTGGTTGCAATGTTGTGCAGCATGGCACATACTGCTACAATCATGCAGTAGGTCTCGGGGTTGTATTGCGATGCACCACCAGTCTTATGTAGGATCCGGAAGCGACTTTTCAGGATCCCGAATGTTCTCTCGACCACATTTCTTGTGCTAATATGTGCCGCGTTGTAGCGCTGTTCCTGTGGTGTTGCTGGGTTGAGGTAGGGGGTCAGGATATATTCCCGCAAGGCGTATGCGCTGTCACCTACAGGGTGGGAGCAAAGGGTTAGCCGCAGTAATGCAATTACATATGGGATAATGATGTAACAAATAGGTATATGTAGGTACCAAGTAGGTGTCCCTCTCCAAATTCACCGTTGAGCAGACGCCTGTGGACGCCACTGTGCCGGAATATATATGAGTCGTGTGTGCTCCTGGAAATTGTGCCACTATGTCCGTGATTATGTGCTTGGCATTGCACACGACCTGGACGTTGATCGAGTGATAGGACTTCCTGTTACGGAATATGTACTCGTTGGCTGAGGGGGGACAGATGGGGACATGCGTGCAGTCAATGCATCCTATGACATGGGGGAATTGTGCCACCTGGTAGAACTCCAGTTTGGTCTGGTTCAACTGCTGTGGGGTTGTGGGGAAGGTGATGTGGGTATGTATCATTGTCAGCATGGAATCAATGAATTTACGGAAGAAGCGTGAAAGTGCGCTTTGTGAGACGCCTCCGGCTACCGCTACGACCCCCTGGAAACTCCCGGACGCCAGTAGGTGCAGGCTGCATAGGACCTGGACGTGCGCAGGAATGGCATTTGTCCTACGGGTCTGGTGCTGCAGTAGTGGTTCCAGGTCAGCAATTAGGCGCATTATCATGGCACGATTCAGACGGTACTTGTCATATACTTCCTCGTCATTTTGGCCCAGCAATGTAATGCGCACTCTGAATACCCTCTCCTGGATCCTCCTCCTGCGCTGTGCTGCTGCATTTATTCTCATCCTCCTTGCAAGCACGTAGAGGGCTGCCATTTTGAAAAACAAACGGGGTATCCAGTGGCATTTTTGAAGGGTTTCAGATAGTTTACACCTGTGACATTTTTTTAATTTTTTTTTTTTATTTGTGTTTCATCAACTTTACCTCCTGGTTGAGATTCCCCTTATTCTGCTCATGCTAATTAGCGATTTAGTTGAAATTTGGTATTTTGCACTTTTGATGCATTCCTTTGCGATTCTTTATTTGCTAATCGCTATTGGCACGCGCAATTGATTATTTCGCTATATTCGAATCGCTAATTTGCAATTTGGTAAATTACCGGGGGCTTTTTTTGCGATTATGTAGTTTTTTCGCTATTGGGCTTGATGCATTGGAATATGTTGTTTTGCGCTCGCTAACGGCCTATTTTAACAATTCTCAAATTTAGCGAGGGGTATTTTGCTTGATGCATGGGCCAGAGTATTTGTGACAGTTCCCTGTCGGGGCATACTCTTCCTTCAAGTCCAGCATGTCCTACTTTTACAAACTCAGCGTCTAACCCTGTGGGCTTAGAAGGCACATTATGGGGGTTACTTGGATTTTATATAAAAGTAGGGTTTTCTACATGGCAAACACACATTTCATTGCCATGTGACACTTGAGTAGTTCTAAACTTCAGCACAATCAGGGGACAATGGTGCTCGCTGAATCCATATATCACTGATGTCACACATCCCATCGGCCGGTGCCAGAAAGAGCAAGTGAGTCAGCTCTGTACAGTAGGGATTGCTCACTCTAGGAGGCAAACTCAAGTTTGAGGGTGACATCGCTGGAAGGGCGAGAGTCTTCCCTCTCCGGCGATGACTCTTGCAAACAGATTCCTGCTCATGAATCGCAACTGTGCCATGATCCATAAGCAGGAATCCCACCAGACGCAGGCATTTTTTCTGTGTTGCTCTCTTTTTTGGGGGTGGGCGGGCTCCCACGCCATAGGGACATAAGCAGATCTTATTTCCTCTTCCCAGGGGGGGTGTTTGAGAACCCAAGGAGAGTGCGATTGCCCCATCAAAAAAGGGAAAACAGGATGGGAATATTTGTTTTTACTGCTGCTGCCCTGGGTCTTTCTGCCACTCCTCCTCCCTTTCCTACAGGCAGCATAACTACTGATTACGGGCAATACGAGCTTGCCTATTGCCCCACACAGTATGCTGTGATGGGTGGAAGTAAAATGTGAATGGCACAATAACCAATCGATGGCTGAAGTGGGCTGACACATTATCATATGCTATGGTGAGCAGAAGCAGGGGTGCACCGGCTAAATTTATTGTGTTATCCACATTCTGTTCTTTCACAGGGAGCATGTCCTCACTCAATGTAATTCATTTCCACACCAAGGATGGCTATGAAAATATGTGCTTTTACCTTTTTCTGTGGTTGCAATTTGAAATCATATTGTTTTTCTCTTTTAGTATGTTTGGAAAACTTCTTTGCATCGCAGCATGGAGACAGGTAGGTACCTAGGTCTTTTTTCCTTTTTATTGAGCTAATTGGCTTTCATTACTGTTCCACTGTATTGCTTTCTCACTTTCAGTACACACACAGGCACGCACACACACACACACACACACACACACTTGTCTGCAATTATATCTGCATTCTACCTATGACATAGCATTTAAGGAGAAAAGTTTTAGATAGCTAAAAGAGATGGAGCCTTTTTGGACGGCTGCTGTACAGACCTTCACTCAAATAATGGAGGAGGGCTCTGAGGCAGGGTCTGATTCTGAAACATCATCTGAGGGAGAGGATCATGAAGCAGAATCTGAAATTAATTTTTCAGCCGATGATGACTCATCTCTCAACTGGGAGTGCAGGCAATGGACCAAGCTCACTTGGCAGTCTCTCCAATTTAGTTCAGTCACAAATTCCCCCATTCACTACAAATGGTGGATGTAAAGACAATGCTGCACTTTGGTGCCTGTTAATTACTTGCATCTTTTTCTGGATAATTACTTCATTGAGGAAATTGTGCACCAAACAAATTTGCAGCCAAACAGTTTCTGAGGGAGCATGGAGGAACTCTGGAGCATCCTCCTAGGACAAACTTGTGGACTCCCAGGTCACATGCAGAGTTGAAAAAAATTCTGGGCCTTGCACTCAAAATGGCAATAGTGTACAAAACAACGCAGTAATAGTCTACGCGTACCATTTGGACAACATCCAGCTTTGCACTGGTCATGAACAGAGACAGATTTCTGATTCTGCAGCATATGTTGCATTTCAGTGATGATTCTACAGCATTGCCCTGGGACCATCATGACAAGATGTTCAAAATTCAGCCTGTCATTGAATATTTCCCTTCCACGTTTCCAGAGATTGGTGCTAAAGTGCGGTACTGCTTTTATCAGTAGAAGTGTGGGAACACTCGATGGTAGGAATTTTGTGCTACCTCGCAGATTCGGGAACTTTCCCTCACAGAAATGTAAGGAAATGCAAGATTTTCGTTTTTAGCCAAAATTCAGTGGGATCCAAGTACATCAGACCACCTTGAACTCCACTGGGTGTCTAGTTTTTAGAAATTTCTGGGATTTGGGAAGTTTCCCTAGGTGGCAGCCGAGCCTGGACCCTAATTCCACAGCTACCCAAGTTACCAAAAATTGTTGTTTTTGCATACCATAATGTCAAAACCTTTGCCCCTTCATTGCGGAGTCCCTCAGGGTTCGTCTCTGAGCCCCACTCCCTTTAATGCTTATATGGCTCCGCTTGCGGACATTGTGCTTCCTTTCGGGGTGCAGATAGTGACCAACGCTGACGACACTCAATTGGTCGTAGCTTTGAATCACTTGGCCCAGGCTTCCACCGGCCTTCGTGCCTGTCTTGAAGAAGTCGCCCAGTGGATGAATTACTCGCACTTAAAGCTGAATGGCGACAAGACCGAGCTCATGATTCTTGGCAATCCCTCTCTCTTTCAAGCAGACACAATGTGGCCAGCTTGCATGGGCTCTGCTCCTGCCCCTAAGGCCGAGATAACAAGTTTGGGCATTTGGCTCGATCAGGACCTCAGCTTCAAGGTTCAGGTCAGGAAGGTTGTGGCCTCCTGTTATGGCATCCTGAGGATGCTTTATAAAGTCCTTCCCTTCCTCCCCTTCCAGGCTAGGAAGCTTATGGTCCAGGCACTTATTCTATCACGACTGGATTATGGTAATGCCCTATATCTAGGTGCGCCGAGTTCGTCACTCGTAAAACTTCAAACAGTGCAGAACTGCGCAGCAAGGATGCTAGTGGGGATCCCGAACCGGCAGTCTGCGTAACCCGCCTTGAGGTCCCTCCACTGGCTCCCCGTTCGGGAGAGAATAAACTACAAGGCTCTATGCATCATTCATAAGATGCTAGGAGGGAATGGACCAGCGATTAACCATTCCATGGTGCAGCCCTATCGGGCAAACAGGCGTCTGCACTCAGATGGGCTGCACCTGGCTGTTGTCCCCAGGATTAAGAAGGCCAGAAGTGGCGGCCGGCTTTTTTCCTACAATGGCGCCAGATTGCGGAACTCCCTCCCTCTACACTTACGAGAGGAGTGCAACCATCAGGCCTTCCGCAAGTTGCTAATAACGTGGCTCTTCCCCTAATTTGATTCCCCGCTGTCTCAGTTTCTCGCCTTAGCGCTGGGATGCCTCCGGGTAGCTATGCGCTCAATAAGTGCTACTTCATTCATTCTTCATGTTGCGTTTTCCAGCCTTTCATGCTGCGGGCACTGTGTCCTACCACACAAGTGGATACCATTTTAATCGAGAGAAGTGTGAAAACACTGTGTGGAAGATATTGTGTAGATCCCCAGATGTTATATAAGTTTCCTTGATACAAATGTGAGGAAAATGCAAGATTGTAGCCAAAATTTGAGGTTTTTAGGCCATTTTGGTCAAACAACATAATAAGATTCACATACGTTAGACCACCCTGGACTTCCCTGGATGTCTAGTTTTCAGAAATGTCTGGGTTTGATAGGTTTCCTTGGGTGGCGGACATGTTGGGTACTGTTTGTCTTCGGAGAAGTGTGGAAACCCTAAGAGATAGGTATTTTCTGGATCTCCACAGATTCCGCAACTTTCCCTCACAGAAATATGAAGAAAATGTGAGATAGCCAAATGTTTGAAGTTTGCAGAGCATTGTAGATAAGAAATGGTACTGGAATCCATACAAGTTAGATCACACTGGATTCCCCTGGGTATCTAGTTTTTGGACAACAAACAAACACTATGGGCCACATTTATGAAACAATTGCATTACCTTAAGTGAGATTAAGTATGCCACGACTTGCATGGTATAGTAAACCTGGAGTAATGCAATGCAGCTCAAGTCGCTGCCTTGCTTTACTCTGCCCTGGGAAGGTGTTCCATGGGTGGAGCATGGGTGTTCCCATGCATCCATCCGTGGATTTTGGTGCATTCCTATATTTACTACCAGTAGTAAACCTGGTAATTCATCAAAAGGTATGCCATCCCAGAGGAGGCGCAACAAGGAGAAATAACTTTATTTGTCTTTGTTTTATCCTCTTGCTGAGTGTGCTGCATTCTGCAGCACACATTGAAAGAGGAAAATGGCTCTAAGGATTGATTTTGTGCAGGAAAGGTCAGTTCCTGTACAAAAACAATTTTGCATGCGCAAGATGCATGGTGCAAGGGTGCCTGCATTGGTGCATTGGTGCTAGGTTGCATTGTGTGCACCACTGCAGGTAGAGAGCAGGAATGCATCATATCTTACTAAATATGGCACATACCTGCCCTCTAAATATAACAGCGCAGCAAGTTGTCTTGCTGCCTTGCGCTGCATCACATCGTCATAAATCAGACCCTATACGTTGCATGTTACTTCTGTAACTCAGCAATCGTGGTAAAAAATGACAGATGAAAACGTTGCCACCAATTGCTAAGTTTTCTACTTATTTCTTTATTTTCTACCTGTATTTAAAGAGAGGCGTTGCACGGACACCGTACGGTCTCTCTCGCTACTTCACTGAACGCTACCTTTTGTTGTATTTTTTATGACCGATTCCTGAAAACTGATTTGGTTCTAATTTAGTTATCTGTACACTGTAATACTTTTAGCGTGTTTGCACATCTTTGCTGTTGAATTTGAGGGGAATGCAGGGAGGAGGGAGCAGCTAAAATGCGGTGGTTCCGCGATCATTTGGCCATTTTTCCTTCTTTGGGTTGTGGAGAGGTGCCATTTTCAGTCAGTGTATGCTCTAGTCGCTGGCCACATTTTTTTAAAGAGAGGCGCTGCGTGGACGCCGTAAGGTCTCTTTTGCTACTTAACTGAACTCTACCTTTTGTTGTATGTTTTATGACTAATTCCTGAAAACTGATTTGGTTTTAATTTAGTTACCTGTACATTGTAATTCTTTTAGCGTGTTTGCACATCTTTGCTGTTGAATTTGAGGGTAATGCAGGGAGGAGGCAGCAGCTAAAACGCGGTGGTTCCGCGATCATTCGCCCATTTGTTTTCTTTGGGACGTGGAGAGGCGACAGTTTTAGGCAGTGCGTGCTCTAGTCCCTGGCCACATGTTCTCGCCACCGACGGGACCTGACGCCATCCAAACACGGATCGCGCTTCGCTTGCTTAAAGAACTACCCCCTGCCTCTGACATGGACCATCGCTGCAGAGACAGAATCACTTGACCAAGGAATCCGATATGCACCTTTATCCTTAAGGGTACCTATCTTCATTCCACGTCCTGACATGGACCTGAATCTTGCGGATCTCCTTACCTTGGCGAGATTCTACGACCCAACACGGACCTACCTTTTGCGGATACCACAACTTTACCTTGGCAAGATTACATTACCCTTCATTCGCCCTGAAGAAGCCTATGTTTGGGCGAAACGCGTTGGCTGTGCATTTATGAAAACCCAGCTTTCCTGCAATAAAGACACACCAAGGCTACAAATAGCGACGTGGACTCATTTTTTCAATACAGAGACCTTGTAACTTACTGTCTATACATGTTGCCTCTCATACCCCCTGTATGAATCCCTGGCCACATGTATTTAAAGACAGGCGCTGGGCAGACGCCGAAAGGTCTCTCTCGCTACTTAACTGAACACTACCTTTTGTTGAATGTTTTATGACTGATTCTTGAAAACTGATTCATTTTAATTTAGTTACCTGAACACTGTAATACTTTTAGGGGAGATTGACTAAGATTTTGCGCCTTGCTTGCATCACAAAATCTTTTTTTCCTAATTTACTTTCCAGCGCTAAACTTGTTTAGCGCTGGAAATAACGTAAAAGTCATGCGAAGCAGCGCATAGCGCTGCTTCTCATTACTTTGCGCCATGTGAGCCTGCCAAGGGTGGTGCATGGGCGTTCCCATGCAACCACCCAGGGTTTTCACGCTAAACCCAATTTACTAAATACAGTAGATTTGGTTTAGCGTGAGAAAACTGTGCTCTTTTAAACTAAGCGCAATGAAGGAGAAATGCTTTCATTTCTCCTTCCTTTTCTGACTTTGCATTCATGCTGCACTGTGCAGCATGCATACAAAAGTGGGAAAAGTTTTCCCTCATGTCTAGGCATAGTATTTTGTACAGGAACCTGTACAAAACCTATGCTGGACTCACACACACACCCTAGTGCTATGGCGCTAAGGTGGTGCATGGCGCACAGCAGCTGTAATCAGCACCGGCGCAAGGGAAAGGGGAGGAGAGAGCCATATCTTTGAAAATATGGTGCTCTGTTGCTCCTTACCTGTCGCGCAACACAGCACAGCCTCGCGGGGGCTGCGCTGCATTGTGTGGAGATTTGTTCCCCCTTCGCGTGTTTGCAAATAATCTTTGCTGTTAAATTTGGGAGGAACGCAGGGAGGAGGGAGCTGCTATAACGCAGTGGTTTCATGATCATTTGGCCATTTTTCCTTCTTTGGGACATGGAGAGGCACCATTTTTAGTCAGTGCACGCTCTAGTACCTGGCCACATGTATTTAAAGAGAGGCGCTGCGAGGACGCCGTAAGGTCTCTCTTGCTACTTAACTGAACGCTACCTTTTGTTGTATGTTTTATGACTGATTCTTGAAAACTGATTTGGTTTTAATTTAGTTACCTGTATATTGTAATACTTTTAGCATGTTTGCACATATTTGCTGTTGAATTGGAGGGGAACGCGGGAGGAGGGAGCAGATAAAACATGGTGGTTCCGGGATCATTCAGCCATTTTCCTTCTTTGGGACGTGGCGAGGCGCTATTTTTAGTCAGTGCACGCTCTAGTTCCTGGCCACAGGTATTTAAAGAGATGTGCTGTGTGGATGGGCCGCTGGCAAGCCCGTCTGCGCCTGGAAGCGGCCAGCGCCAGCCATTATGCCAGTTTTTCTCTCAGGAGAGGAAGTACAGATTAGTATATGATGATGCTACTTTATCAAAGCTGGCTCCAGAGGGATCCTGCCTGTCCTACTCCCTCTCCTGGGTAGGGAATGATGACCCCTGCTGTCCGCATTGCCATTGGGCTCCCACAGTTGTAGATGAGAATAGCACCAATCATACCCTCTACCATAAAATCAGACCCAGGTCAGGAGAGTTCTCTCCAATGCTGTTAAACACTCGCTCCCTGCAGAAACATGACCTGCAAGTCTTTGACTTACTTCAGGACACTAAACCAAACAATGGCCATCCCTAAAGGGTACAAAAATCCTTAGAAGAACCGTTCCACATGTAAAGGAGGGGGTGGCAGTCATTTTTAAACATGAATTTGACTGCGTCTCCATCACTCTAGGTGAGCTTGATGGAGCAGAATGTCTAGGTTTCTGTTGCTCCATATCGCCTCATCAATCTCTAGCGGGAGCCCTGATTTACAGGCCACCTGGCTCTGCCGCAGCCTTTCTGAAATCTCTAAACCACATTCTGGCACCTTCGTCTCTTAAATATTAGCACTTCTGAGTCCTGGGTGACCTGAACCTCCATATGGACAAGCCTCTGGAGGCCGAAGTGATTTCTCTTACGGACACTCTGTCTGCTCTCAGCCTAATCTCATTTGTGCTCAAGCCGACTCATAGGGCAGGACATATTTGAGACCAAATCTACTCCAATGTTATACTGAAAGTAGATGAGCCACTACCTCTAAGTTGGTCGGACCACTATTTAATTAGTTTTAATTGGCCTATATCCCCAAAAAGAATACAGACTCATCTCATAGCGTCTCATAGCGTCTAGAGCTTTCCATAGAATTCCTCCTACCGATCTGGGCGAAGCCCTTGAATCTTCTCTTCCCTCACTCTCGGGAAATCCGAAGGTGGATACCTCCCAACTAGATGCTTGGATCTCTCAGAGTATAAATGAGCTAGCTTCCACTGTGACACGACACTCTCATAAATTCAATCAATCGGCCCTCTGGTTTAATGAGATCCTAAAGACAAGAAAAAAGGATGTAAGCGCCTCGAAAGGAGATGATGGAGAAATTATAGCCCAGAGGACAAACTCAATTACAAATGGCTTTGAAGGCTTACTACGCAAAAGTCAGCGTAGCGAAAAGAGCCTTTTTGAGAAAAAATTGAGGACTCCGAGAATATAATCTAAGGAGATTTTTAAAATTGTTAAATCTTTTCTGAGCCCGGAGGCCACCACTAGACATCTTCAACCTTCGGCGGAATGGACCAACCAGTTGGCAGAGTTCTTTCATGATAAAATAGTGACTATACAAAGCTCTCTAGCAACTATGTCTGAGGGTGATAAACACGTCATGGAGTCTCCTGTCCTGAGAATGACCAACGGCGTAGCCCCCATGCTTCTTCACCTATCACCTATGTTGCCAGAGGAGTCCCTATCTGCCATTAAACATCTGAAATCAGGCTCCCCTGTCGATCCTTCTCCAGCTCAGCTTTTGGCCAAGGTGGCTCTGGCCTTTAGTTTATTCGTCAATAAAGTTCTAAACGCCTCTCTAACCTTTGGAATAATGCCCTCCGCATGGAAGTATGCCAAAATCCTTCCGCCATTCAAGAAGCCATCAGCTGATCATAAAGTTCTAGCCAACTACCAACCTATATCTCTACTTCCAGCCTTTTCTAAAGTGCTGGAAAAACATGTTAATTCCATCATCTCAGGCTACTTTGAAAGTAACAATTTGCTGTACTCCAGTCAATCTGGATTTAGAGCTAGTTGCAGCATGAAAACAGCCTTGTTAGAGGTAACTGAACACATAAAGGACAAATTAGGCCATGGGGGAAAGGGCTGTCTTGTTTAAGCTGTTTCCCACGACAGACTATTGAAGAGGCTTCAGAATATCGGAATTGGCGGCATGGCCCTAAATTGGCTGACCTCCTTCCTGGAAAATAGAAGTCAGGAAGTCTGGATTCCTTTGTTTACTTCTTCCATTCAGAATCTGAAGGTGGGCGTCCCACAGGGCTCAGCTTTGAGCCCTACACTTTTTTATGTTTCCCTGCATCCGCTCGCGGATTTGGCCAAATCTTGCGGAGCCAAAGTAATATCCTACGCAGATGACACTCAGTTTCTCTTTACGTATGAGAAAGGTGCAGATTTTGAGGGTGAGAACATCAGAGCATGCCTCCCCAAGGTGTTTAATTGGTTGGCCATAAACCAACTTAAATGCAATCCAGACAAACCAGAGATTGTTTTCTTTGGAACTTCACCTTCTGAGGCCTGGAGGTCCTGATGGCCCCAGGATACTTCTCCGCCGGCCACTCTCCACAATTTGGTAAAAAACCTGGGTATTAAAATTGATAATGCATTATCTGTGAAACCCCAAATTCAAGCTCTGGTAGGCACCTGTTTTGGGCTGCTACAAGCCCTGAGAAATTCCCTACCCCTTCTGTCAACTGATACAATGAAAACAGTGATCCAGGCCCTATTTACTTCCAGACTTGACTATGGAAATGTCCTATACTTGAGTCTGCCTGACTGTTTCCTGAACCGCTTGCAAGTGGTACAAAATGCGGTGGCTAGACTAATCCTTAATCTTGCTCCTTGAACTCTGGTTTTGGTACGTAAAGCCCTACATGGTAACGGCGCCATCTACATCAGGAGGAGGATTCGCACTACACCCCTTCTAGGACTCTGCGGTCATCTTCCAGCCATCTGGCTTCCATTCCCAAGGTCCGCTGGTTTAGAACCGGAGGCAGATCTTTTGTGTACTTGAGTGCCCAAGCCTGGAATCAACTTCCACTGACACTTCGGGCCACGGTGGAATTGTCCTCTTTCAGCAAGCATCTAAAAACCTGGCTATTCTGCAACTAAAGTGTTCCGTGCTGTTAAGTGTGGAGAGGCCGTGCTAGGGACGGGACACTCTATGGAGTACCCATGCACTCTACAAATGCTGTTCAAATTCAATTCAATTCTATTGCTTTTTAATTCACAAATGATGTTCTTTGGGCAACCCATGAGCAATCAACACAAATGTCCCTTTGCTAAATTTGGCATTTAGTCTTGTTTTTAGAAAGCATTCCAGATTCACCAAAGTGTTTCAGACCATTTTCCACCACAAACTGCAAGTAAATTGAAACCATAAAAAATAGGAAAACATGAACTCCCATTTAGAAATTTCAAAAACTCAGCGTGTTCCTGAAAGCTGGGAAGCTGGTTATGTTACCACAGCAACCTTTGTGTTAATGACATTTTTACGAAAAAAATATGTTTTTTTGCACAGTACTTTTTTTCCTATTTTTTTTTTTTAAATGTTGCTATTTTTTGGCTATTTTCTCAGTTCTTCCCAGGGTAATCTGCGAATCTTGGGTACCTCTAGAATCTTCTCGATGTGGGGGAAAAAGCACAAGTTTAGACTTGAATACTTTTGGGAAAAATAGCTATGAAATCTTAAGCATTCAAGTGCCCCTATCATCAAAAACGGGCTTCACATTGAGGAGGAAAATCCTCAGGGCACCCAATTCACAAAAAGTCCAACTTTAGACCAAAAGTCTAACTTTACTACTTTTCGGTATTCACAAAGGTAAGTTACAAGTAGTATCTTTATGACTGCGGAAGTTCCTCACTCGGGCGGAGGTTCTGCACTTGGGTGGAATCTCTGCACTTGGGGCAGAATCTCTGCACTCGGGGCAGACTTCCGCCCAAGTGCGGTGATTCCACCCCTAGTGCGAAACCTCTGCCCTGAATGCGGAACCTTCCCAGTCGTAAAGTTACAACTTGTAACTTACCTTTGTGAATGCCAAAAACCTGGGCATGGTTCGCGGAGTTTCGCTATGCGGAACTCCGTGAAGTGACAAAAAAACTCCACGGAGTTCCGCAAGTCGCAGAGTGCAGTGCAAACTGCTGTTAGCGCAGATCTTCCTGCCGCTCGGGTTGAAATTCTACCTGAGCGGCAGCTCGCGCTCACCAACTTATCAGTCGCGAGCAGGGAAAAAACTCTGCTGCACTACGTGGAGCAGAGTTTTCTGAGAATCTGCAAATGGTTGCACCCATCTTTCATAATTTGTCCATTGACATGATTACTCGGTCCCTGTGAATATAAAAGTTACAGGGTATAAACCTCTGAAAAAAAAGGCAACAGTTGTTGCATCTGCTTTAACATAAATCTAGGCCCATACCCAGCAAACATGCAAACCACAACAAGTAAATATTCCTAGCACTCCCATGATGTCTGGCAGCTCAGCTCCTATTTTCGGAGAGTTCAGCATCAGATGTCATTGTATGACCCTGAATGTGGTGGCCATCTTAGAATGGTAAGTATTGACAGCGGGGGAGGAAGAGGAAGGAATAAATAAGATGCAAAAGGAACGGCAAAATCTGACAGGGTACTACAATGCAAAGATAATGGTTAATGTTTATGAGAGCATTTAACACATCTACCCTCTCCAAACGACTAACAGGAAATTATTCCAACTAACCTTCCAAGAAGATTTCTGTACTCTGGGAAAGTAATAAATCTGTATGCAACAGTATTCTGAGCAACCTTGTTTGATCCAGTAGACCCTGTGATAAGGTAATCCGACATTAATTCAAGACAACTAAGTGTGTGGACATCAATCTCATTTTTTGGAAAATTATGATCCCCACAAGGAGCTATGCTGTGATTGGCAGTCAGCACAGATATGTCCCTAGGAAAATCTTTGCTTGTGACATCCTTGAAAGGAAGTTCAAAAGTTGCTGTGAATTAATACTCATATTTGACAATTCCTAGAGTAATTTCACTGCCTCTGATGAGCTTCACAAAACTTGGAGACAGTTTTTAAACCCATAAATTGAGAATGTGTTCTAACCCAGTCTCCCACCTGTATGCTGGTGAATGTTGGCGTTGACAAATATGCAGTTAGAAGGGGTGAGGGGCTACTAAAAATCCCAGACATCACCATCCTATATTGACTGGGAAATCCAGGAATAAAATATGTAGGCGGATATTCCTGAGCCAGTTTTAGATTCTGTGTTCTGCACTTATATCTCTATTTTTGATCCCTCCAATTTTATGTTTGTATTGTCTTCCCCCTCCCTTTTGCTCCGCCCTAGGCATTGGTCAGCACGGGGTGTTGTTTAGCAAGCCCTATGTTGAAGCATGCCACTAATTGCGGGTGAGGGCAGTTTTAAAATGCAAAGCATGTGCCACTGAGTACATCAGCGTGAGTCTATCTACTCCTACTTCTGTTTTGTGTGTGTGAATGTTGACGTGACTCAGGAATTGTGCCAAATATTGCACATCAGCTCTTTGCCTCTCAACCCATCAGTAATGTTAACTTTTCGAATGGGAATTTGACTTTACCTCGATTCCTTAACTATCAAGGGCAGATTATGGAAGCAGGAAGTCTGCCCTGCAGTAGGCTGAATGACTAAAGGGCCATATGAGGTGTGATTCTGTATGAATACAGCATCTCCCTCACTACTTGTGCCCAGGCTTATCTACTTTGTGAGGCCAAAAAACATATCCTGGAAGCACTGGTTGAAACACTTGTCCTGACCATTACACTGTGGATCATACAGGGCACCGGTCACTTGTCTGATGTTATAACATGACAATAATTCAGATATTGCATTATAAGTAAATATGCTTACATTGTCGCTGAAAAAAATATCAGGGAAGCGTCCCTTACTGAAAACTTCCATGATAAAATTAGTGACTGAACTGGTTGCTACATTTTGTTCAAACTTTACCTCTGGCTACTTAGAATGATCGCCAATAAGCACAAGAGTGACTTGCAAATGCATGCGCACTGTCTTAAATGGCCCCACAATGCCTAAAGTGAGCTCCTGCAGTAGTGAATCCCAGTATTCTCAAATCCAGTGGTCATCCTCAGCTCTCGGGATACACAAATCCTAAAGTACATCCTTGAATCCTGCTGTAGCCTGCCACTCAGATGGGAAATACTGAGACAGCTTTTGAGGTGCCTGCACGTGGACAAGATTAACTGTGCTGGTGATGGAAGAGGGGATATCAACTGGGCAGCACACATGTGATAGTCAAAATCCTGAGCGGCATGACTCCTGAGCAACGGGTGGAAGGGTTTGCCAATAATGACCATGATAATGTATTCTAATCCACTCTCCCACCTCTATGCTGGTGAACTTTGGCATGAGTCTGGAATTGTACCAAATATTGAACATTAGCTGTTTGTCTCTCACCCCATGAACAATGTTCTCTTTTGCCATGGGAATACAACTTTACCTTGATTCCTTAACTATGAAGGGCAGATTTTGGAAGCAGGAAGCCCACCTTTCAGTAGGATGAATGAAAAAATGCCTATGGCAGTATGAGATGTGATTCTATTTGACTACAGCCTCCTTCACTACTTGTTCCCAGGCTTATCTACTTCCAGGGGCCAAAACATTATATCCTGGAAGCAGTGGTTAAAACGCTCATCCTCACCACTACACTGTGGTTCATACAGGGCACCTGTCACGTGTCTGATGTTATAACATGACAAGAATTCAGACATTGCATTAGACATAATTAGACATTAGACATAATTTAGCTGACATTGTCGCTGACCAAGATATCAGGGGAGCTTCTCTTACTGAAAACCTCTATGAAAAAATTTGTGACTGAACTGGTTGCTACATTTTGTACAAATTTAACCCTTGGCTACTTAGAATGATCGCCAATAAACAAAAGAGTGAATTGCAAGTGCATGGGCACTGATTTTGTTTTTTGGGGGCATATTATCAACGGCCAGCGATAATTATCGCTGGCCGTTCTCAGCGTGAGAATTGTTATCGCCGGCTATCGCTGATAATTATCGCCATGCTAGCGCTGTATTAACAACGCATAGCACAATGGCGATAATTATTCCTGCGATAGCTTGTTTTCCATGGAACATCGCTGGTTTTCCAGCGATGTTCCATGGAAAACGGCGATAACCTTGCTGATACGACCCTGTGGTCGTATCAGCATAATCCACCTCCAATATAAAGTATAGGTAAGTCAGCATTTTTGCAGACGTTAGTTTTTGGCAAAAACCACGGTTTTCGCCAAAAACTAACGTCTGCAAAAATGCCTGGGCCTCCTTGTAAATATCGCGATGTGCACATCAGCGATATTTACAAGGTTGTTCTGCCCAGTGACGCCCACTTTGCATCTCATTAGAGATGCAGAGGGAGGCGTCGGGTAAAAGGGTGCTAACATGCGCTAATGCATGTTATCACCCTCTTGTTAATAGGGCGAAAACATTATCTCCGCTTTTTGGCTTTTAAAGCCAAAAAGCGGAGATAAGGCCCTTGATAATATGCCCCTTGGTGTGCATGATTGAATGACTCATAAACTTTCCAGCTCGATACGTCTGCAGGGCCCAATTCTCTGTGGTCAGCTTGACCTTTTTATAGCTTGGAGTTCATCTTTTTCTGTCCCGAAAGGAAGCAAAGAGGTGGTAAGTCACCTGACCCACGGAGAGCATTCCCGAACATAGGTGGCAGGCAGATGTCAGGCAATGGGTGTTTTCTTTCTTCCAGTAAAGCTTTTTTCTTCTGGAGTGTTCTTTCCTGGTCAGGAATGTTCTAAGGAGGTGGTGGTGAAGTGTCAGTCTTAGCCTGTGCACTAGCCAGGGATAGGTGACTTTTTCCTATACAATCCTGTTTATTTGCTCACCCTATGGCCATCTCGTTTTGCAACACTTCCTCTTCGCGTTACTCTATAAATTCCCAGAAGCCCTAAATTCAGAATGACTGAACCCTTCTTCCATCTGAAAGAACTCCAGGCAGGCCCATAGCCACTCCCCTATATAGATGAGCTCTCTTTCCCTCTGACATGGTCAGTACTGGTCTTCTCACCTGTTGGACTTGCAGCCAAAAGGTCTAGGAGGGCCCTGTGAATGAATGACAGATTCTGTCTGCCCCATTTAAGAAAAGCAAGTCAAAAGAAGAAATGTTAAGGCTGCCTTAATCTGCCAAATGACCTTTACCCCTCACAGATAGATACTCCTTGTAAATAGTCAGTTCTTGGCTACACTCCTGACACCTCAGTTCAAAGGCCAGGCCATTGTCGCCTGACAGACAAAGCCATTAATTCCAGCCCGGAACTGATTTTAAGCCAGTTCAGGTTAACAGATTCCTAAGTAAATTTTTTATAAAATTAGAAACTTTCCACCACAGTTATCAAAACGTTGCTTTCACCATTAAATCATAATTGGGTGAAAACAATTTACTTTACTTAGGCCATTTTAGGGACGGAGAACACACACACAGTGGCACTGAAGAGCAGTAGCACAGTGCAGAAAGTCATGTTACCTGCCCAAATAAGGTCCTTAGAAAGCTGACAAATCACGGGTGACCGTGCACAAAAGCTGGATTTCCCCGGCTTTGTTATACTGCCTATATTGCAAAATAAAATAATTTGCATTCGAAAACAAACATCGAACAAATGTGATATGAGTGACATGCAGAATCGAATTCTGAAATTTGTCAAAAGCTCTCTTTGTTCATTTCATAATACACAGATATTTGTAATAAATGTCATTATGTATATGTGAAATAACACTAAAAGGCCAGGGGTTATGTCTCAGTTGTCCTCTTGTTCAGTGAGGCAAATCGAGGTAGTCCTCATGTGATGGCTTCCAGTTGCGGCTTTTTGTTTGGAGATAGCATTTTTATGAACAAATGTGTACACTGTCCTTAGCATAAACAGTGAGCTATCAAACTGGATGCAAGAGATATTAAACATAAAACTCTGCAAGTGTTCCAGAACTCTGATTTAGACAATCTACTTATGCCACAGTCTTTATACAAATATTCTCCAAGCTGTAGTCAATACATTTACAACACATTCATTTCAGTGCATTATGCCCCATGGCGGTAAAACAGCTATTACCATGTAAAGCAAACAACTTGCTGCCGTGTTTTGAAGTGATTCATTGGTGCTGCTGGCAGCACAAATTATCCCTGCTGTTCCCTAACTCTTTCACAAATGGAGTTATTCGCAGGCAATGCGTCCAATCCAAGCGCGTGCTGCTCCCATAATGTCAATTGGTTAGAGGTTGTTTATTGCATCAGACAGAACATTGGGCAATTAGACAGTGTTGTCTTGGTAAACGTGTTGTGAACATTTCCCCCCTAATGCACTCAGAATTCCACTTCCTGTGCCGCGTACATGCTTGTTCACTAAATGGGTAAAGGAAACTTAACGGGCCTGTTTCACAGAGGTAAATATACATTTGCAAGACTATACATAGATAGAAGTATGTGTACTGCAGTGCCCAAAGGTAATTTGTCAAAAAAACTGTAAATTCTTACTTTGTATGAAATGTACCAGAAGTAACATTACTAGAAGTAACATTACGGCTGTATATTATTCCAAATGTCTGCATAATGCAAGTATGTATACAGAGCTTTTGTGTGCATGAATGTATGTATGCGGTATTTCTATAACGCGAACCTAGCTGCAAGGCAGTGGAGCACTGTACAGGGTCAAAGGCAAGCATGGACTCAACCAGCGATAGGAGAGTTAGCAGGGTTGTCTACTAGTAATGCATTGTGATGTAATGTTCCTGAAAGTGGTGCATATTCAACTTTTCTCTACATCGGAGCAGCATATATATATAAGCAGCATAAAGTGTACCCGCACCTCAACTAACAAAACTTATGCAAATTTGTTGCATTACCTGTAGTTGTGTATTTTTTTGTTTGTAACGCATTCTTACGTTTTGAAGTCAGTCTGCCTACGGATTTTAGGTATCACAGTGCGGCTTACTTTGTTTTTGGTCTCTTATGAATGAATACCAATTTGACATTTTAATTTGTTGACACCTTTGATGCATTTTTATATTTTGGTGATGTGGGTTAGTCAGCCTTCCATTTATTAAAACCATCTTGTGGAGTGTTTTTTTCATTTTGCCATCATTCACAGCCGTCTTGAGTTTTAACAATCAAATTGTTTCAAGTTTATCATATGCTGGGCAGACAATAGATGTTTAAATCCTGATGAAGCACAGCCGACTGAGCCGAGCCATTGATTCCTCTACCTGTGCATAAACTGACCATACCTTTTGTCAATTAGCTGTATTTATTATTTGGCCTTGTGCATTCTTTATTTGTATTCCATACTATAATTTGCGAGAACATTTGAGGCTACTTTATTTTTTAGTGTGGGTTACTCAACTCACACTCTTGGGGAGGGTTTCTCATGTTGCCATCATTCATTACCATCATGAGGTTTTGCAGGTCCTTTTGGTTCAAGCTTATCATCCAGGTAGCAGATCTAGATAAGTTCAGCTGAACTGCGGCAGCAAACCCAAAGCAAGCCTCTGTACACCCACACACGACCAGACACAGCCAACAGTCAACCACACTATCCTGAGAATGCCAGATTGTAATAAATGTACAAGGACAAGATTAAAACCTTAAAGGACCAGGGCATTTCAAAAATACTAAACACGGCAGCCCTATGATACTCACTCTATTGTATGTACCACCCAGGTCACTCAGTGCTATGCGAGTATGTTAGTATGGATGATTAACTGAATCAATCACTTATTGGATGCACAAAGCTACTCAAGCCTTTCCTTTTCTTAGGAGAATGTGGGATAGAACTTGGGAGAGGATGCAGCATAACGGCCAGAGTTGCCGACGTTGGAAATGGGGAACCAGATTCGAGTCTGTGATTCTGGGCGAACCACGTAGGGGCATATTTGCAAGCCCCTTTGTGGCGCTCTTGCACCACGCAAACGCACCTTCAAAATGAGATTTATGCAGCCACGCCAGACCACCTTGCGTGGCCCTGAGTGGCTTAATAAATCTAGAGTAATGCAATGCAGTGCAAATCGCTGTCTTGCATTACTCTACATCATGGAGGCATTTCCATGGGTGTTGCATGGGTGTTCCTGCAAAACATCCATGGATTTTGACAAATTCTCAGATTTACCAGAAGTGGTAGACCTGGGAATGCGTCAAAAACCTACACCTCCCGAGGTAAGGCGTAACGAGGAGAAATATCTTTATTTCTCCTCGCTACTTCCTCTTTCTAGGTGTGCTGCATTCTGCAGCATACATAGAAAGAGGAATATGCCTCAGGGGATTGTCCCTCTCGGCACTAAAACATTCCTCCTTATAATACACGCACTCTTGCACTAGGCTACAAGGGTGCCTGAGTTGTCGCTAGGCAGCCAAAAGGGCGCCAGTGCAACGGAAAGGCAGAAATGTGTTGTATTGACTTAAATATTGAGCATTCCTGCCTTTTCCCTGTCACACAGTGCAGGGCAGTAAGGTGACCTGCTGCATTGCTCTGCATGACTTGGCCATAAGTACGGCCCTAATTCTCCCCGTTCCTACAAAAAAATTAATGTGTCCCTGCATAATGTAGATGGTGCTCATGTAAAACGCCACAATACCTTCGAGTCGAGTTCACACTATATAAAACTGCAAAAAATATCAGTATATATATATGTATATATATATTACCTACTGGCGATCGCCAGTAGGTAGTTATAGTTAGGACCTAGTTTCCATAGGAAAAACGTTTTTTGATTTGCCAATAACTTTGGCGCCGGTTGACGAATCTTCGCGAAAATTTCAAAACTAGTGGGGCGCTCCGGTCAGCTCCTGTCTTGAAAGTTTCGGGGTGATTCGTCAAGCGGGGGCCGAGAAAAAAGGGGGGTCCCAAAACGCGTTTTCCCCATGTTAATTTCCATAGGAAACTTTAGACAAAGCTACAGCCCGAACTGCTGAACGGAATTACACCAAATTTGGCAAAAAGGTAGCGCTTGGTTCAGAAAGCGACCTTTTTTTTAAATGGTGTAAATCCGTTCAGTAGTTCCTGAGAAATTAAAAAAAGAAAAAGTTTCAATATCTAGGGCAGCGGTGGGTTCGCAAACCCTCCCGAGCACGAGCTTCATTCTCATTGGCTGCCAACACTCCAAACCAAGAAGTGTTGGCAGCCATCTTGTGACTCGGTAGAACTGAGTCACAAGAAAACAGAAAAAGAGGTTAAAAAACAAGAAAAGGGGGCAGGGTAGAAACACCCTGACCCCCTAGGCCTGCTCAGGGGGTCCCACAAGGACCCCCAGGGCCAATAAAAGCATTTATTTATTTTTTAAACGGCAGAATTCGCGCTGGGTGCGCGAATCCTGCCGATAACATTTTTTAAAAACGAAGCACGGGCTCCCACTCTTCGTTATTATTGAGCCCCCGGGTGGGCCAGGTCCCGGGGGCATGCGCAAATTTAATAGCCCCCACAGCCCTGGGGACCGCCACTTCCCCGGGGCTTTATTTATGTTTTGAGGGAGGGCACGCAGCCCCCCCGCAGCCCCGGGGACCACCACCTCCCCGGGCCTCTATTTAAAAAAAAAAAAAACCTGTGTGGGGGGGCTCGAGCCCCCCCACACGCCCCGGGGACCACCACCTCTCCGGGCACTAAATATGGAAATGCGGGGGTCCGTTACGGACCCCCGAGCCCTGGGGACCACCACCTCCCCGGGGCTTTGCACTGGTAGGGAGGGGGGCTGCGCGGCCCCCCTCCTGGAGCCCTTGATGGCCCTGGGGACCGCCACTCCCCAGGGCCGGCTCCTGCAGTGTCCCGGGGTGCCCACCCGGGACACTGCTGTTTGCTATGGCTCCCGCCCTGCCATAGCAAACTCTGCTTTGCTTCATTGAAGCGAGAGCAGGGAAACCTGCTCTCGCTTCAATGAAGCAAAGCAGAATTGCTTTTCCACAAGGGGAGCTGCATGTCAGCAGCTCCCCTTGTGGAAAAGCAATGCCGGCTCCCGCAGGAGGCGGGGAGCCAGCGGGACCGTAGGGGCATTGGGGCCCCATGGTCCCCAACGGAGAGGCCAGGCCCCGGGGGATGGGGTCCCCGGGCCAGAAGTGGCCTGGGAGGGGAGCCACGCGGCCCCCTCCCCCTTTAAAAAAAATAAATAAATAAAAAAAATACGGACAGGCCGGCCCCGGGGGATAGGGTCCCAGGGGCCATAATTAGCCTGAGGAGGGGGGCCACGTGGCCCCCATCCCCTAAAAAAATAAAGAGGGTTGCATTGAAGAGAGGTGTAAAAAGGGGCATGGCCTCGGACCACCTCTCTGCAACGCAGCTCTGTGGCGCTTACTGGAGGTACCTGGTGGGCTAGTTGGCCCCCAGGGACCCTCAGGATTCAAGGGGACTTAATCCCCCAACTTAAAACGTGCCACGGGGCGCGTTTGCACACTTGTCACATCAGGCCCCACCCCCTCCCTTCACCACTGTGCAAACGGGCTCTCTGGTGCGTTGTAAGTTGGGGGATTAAGTCCCCTTGAATCCTGAGGGTCCCTGGGGTATAACTAGCCCACCAGGTACCTCCAGTAAGCGCCACAGAGCTGCGTTGCAGAAAGGTGTAAAAAGGGGCATGGCCTTGGACCACCTCTCTGCAAATCAGCTCTGTGGCGGTTACTGGAGGTACCTGGTGGGCTAGTTGGCCCCCAGGGACCCTCAGGATTCAAGTGGACTTAATCCCCCAACTTACAACGTGCTAGGGGGCGCGTTTACACAGTGGTGCAGGGAGGGGGCGGGGCCTGATATAAGAAGTTAGCAATCCTGCTGTGTGGGACTTACTGGTGGTAATAAAAGGGGTAGTTGGCCCCCAAGGTTGACGTTGGGGGCTAACTACTCCTCCTATTACCTCCAGTAAATCCCACACAGTGGGATTGCTAAGAGGTGTTTCGGAGGCCATGCTCACCTTTCTCCACCACTCTGGAATTGCGACTGGTATGTTATAGTTAGAAATTAGCATTTAAAAAACCTTTGAAATTCACAGAAAAAACCATAGGTTTCAGGGATGTTATAGTTAGAAATGAGCATTTAAAAAACCTTTGAAATTCACTGAAAAAACCATAGGTTTCAGGGACGTTATAGTTAGAAATTAGCATTTAAAAAACCTTAGAAATTCACTGAAAAAACCATAGGTTTCAGGGACGTTATAGTTAGTTGGACATTTCACTCGTACAAAACCAGAGAAATTACGCCGTTATAGTTAGTTCAGCTAACTATAACTCGCGCCCCCGCAATTCACTGCTGATGACGTCACATATTACATCATTCATGACATGGTCAGTGACATCACTGATGACATCACTGATGACATCTCAAATGACATCACTGATGACATCATCCACGTGAAAATCTGATGCACCTCCTCACACCCTAATATAACCTTTGATACACCCACTCTAAAATACAGACTACCATTTTCGAAACCATAGACACACCAATACCAGTTACTACATACGCACTCACTGATTCCTAGGTCTACACACACATCCACTCATTCACCCATACAGTCACTCATACATGTAGTCACTCATCAATACAATACTATCATATGCACTCATACACCTATACAGACACTCACACACCGCCACTCATCCAGAGTTACTCACACACCTAGTCAGTCATGCAAAGAATCAATCGCACTTCCATTTACTCACCTATACAGCTATACACACACCACCTCACTTATTCATACAGATACTAACGCATACTTACTCTCTTATACAATCACTGATACAAGTACACACTCATCCATACAGCCACTCTCACAATCACTCACTCTCACATATAGTTATTTATATACACCATCACTCACATATACTGCCTTTTACATATGTAGTTACTTGCACATGTACCACTGAGACATCCATTCACTCACCAACACACCCATACACACACTCACCCACCCATACAGCTGTTTCCACATGCACTCTTGAACCCACACACCCTGTGAATCAACCACTCACACATCTATGCAAAGAGTCACACACCTCCCACCCACCCACACACACACTCAGGCACCCATACAAATACTCAGGCAAGCAATCAATAACCCATATAGACAGTCATGTAGCTACTCACCAACCCATGCAGCAGCTTACACAACAGACAGACTGATACAGACATTCACACAGTTTAGTCACTAACCCATGCATTCAGTAAGACACATTTAATAACTCACTTATACAGTCAGTCACACACCTACTAAATCCTCCATCCAGACACTTATACACCCACTCATTCTTCAATACACCTTGGCATATATTTTTAAAACATATTTAAACTTTATAGAAACACACAGTCACTGGATGATGTCATCAGTGATGTCATCAGTGATGTCATTTGAGATGTCATCAGTGATGTCATCAGTGATGTCACTGACCATGTCATGAATGATGTAATATGTGACGTCATCAGCAGTGCATTGCAGGGGCGCGAGTTATAGTTAGCTGAACTAACTATAACGGCGGAATTTCTCTGGTTTTGTACGAGTGAAATGTCCAACTAACTATAACGTCCCTGAAACCTATGGTTTTTTCAGTGAATATATATATATATATATATATATATATATATAATATATATATATATATATATATGCACAACAGAAGTGCCGGAGCCAATTCAAAGGAAACCAGGCGTTTAATTGGAAAATCAAAGGGCACACTCTCTTCTGACACATTTTGGCTTTCTAATCTAGCCTTGATCACAAGCAAGCAGGTTCACTCTTGCACTCTCAAATCTGAGCACACGTGCCTACATCATATCCAATCCTACAATGTCCCTGAATTAAAGTCAAATATTTGTAGCACATGGTGTCCAATACTGCTATAGTAGCGATTTTCTTGATATTCAAGTGCCTGTACATACTTATTAATTCATGTTCAAGTAGTCACATGCAAATTGCTTCATAAATTTCAAATCCTTGCTCATGAAAGTGTCGCCTAAATAATTTAACATCTTTCATCATGCCAAGTATCCTGAATCACGGAGACAAGGTAAGTTCCTCTCTCCTCTCCCTTTCTCACCTCCTTGCACGAAAATATCAGGTAAATCCATTCATCTTCAGGTAGGCAAGCGGGACATGCTCCCCAAATTACATCCAAACAGCACTCCTCCATCGACGGGAGCCCCCAACCCTGCATGGCGGCCTCAGCTGTTAACATGGACGGAGCATCCCATTAGAACAATGCACACAACAGAAGTGCTGAAGCCAATTTAAAGGAAACCAGGCGTTTAATTGGAAGATCAAAGGGCACACTCTCTTCTGACACGTTTCGGCTTTCCAATTTAGCCTTGATCACAAACGAGCAGGTTCACTCTTGTGCTCTTAAATCTGAGCACTAAGCTGCTACTTATGGGGACTTGGCGCAGTCTTTGGGTAAAGACTTTGAGGTTCTGGCTGAAGCCATGCAGGAAGGTGCGGAGATGGCTGACATTCTGCTGGTCAAAATTCCCGACAGATGTGTCTGCAGACATTATCAAGGCGGCCTCATGGCTTATTCTTCTGCAATATTAGCCAGGAGGAACCTCTGGTTTCAGGACTGGAGAGTGGATCTAGTGGAGAAATCCTCTTTTCTGAAGCTTTAATTTGAGGGTAGCAGATTGTTTGGTGAGCGCCTAGATGGACTTACCAAAAAGCCCTTTGGTATGCCCATCCAACAAGATAAGAAACATACCTGGTCTTATTGGGCATCTGCTGGGAAATTGGCAAAGCCTCGGAATTGGATGGACACTAGGGACTCTTATACAAAGGATACCCACTCTTATTCATTCAGTTGAAGGAGATCTCATCCAGGAGGAACAAGCAACAGGATGTTGATGCTAAAGAGGGGCCTTCAAATCAGCGGTCCTGACTATGGCAATTCATCAGATCTGGGTCCTGTGGGAGGCAGGACAGGAGGTTTTCTTCCAGCATGGGCTCTCTCCATTACAGATGCCTGGGTATTGAGTATCATTTGGAGGGGTTATCTTATTGATTTTGTGTCACCTTCTCCAGATATGGGTTGGATCCCTACTCCTGTTCCAAGGAATCTGGAAAGGAGGGAAGCCCTGTTGGGTGGTGTCGCAGCCTTGCAGCAGAAAAACGCAATTGTCCCTGTGCCTCAGGATCGACCGGTCAGGGGGTGTATTTGATTCTCTTCCTAGTGCAGAAGATGTTGGGAGAGTTTCGGCCTGTGTTGGGCCTGAAGTGTCGCAATCGCTGGGTGGCTACCATCTCTTTCAAGATGTTGTTGTTGCAGCATCTAATTCTTCTGATGTATCCAGGAGAGTTTGTGGTGACCTTCGGCCTTCAGGATGTATACCTACATGTTCCTATCCACCTGACTCATCAGCGGTTTCTGAGGTTTGCTGTGGGTACAGCACATTTTCAGTTCCAATTGTTGCCCTTCGGGCTGAAGTCAGTGCCTTGTGTCTTTATGTAGGTGGTAGCTCCTTTGATGGCTGTTCTTCAACTACAGGGATTTCCATCTTTCCCTACCTCGACGACTGCCTAGTCAAGGTAGTTTCTCCTCACATGACCTCTTCTCATGTGGCCACTGTACTGGATCTTCTGTCTTATCATGGGTCTTTGGTGAATGCAAAGAAATTCCATCTGACTCCGGTGCAGGAGCACCTCTTTATAGGAGCCTGGTTCCGGACATATCTGTGAATGGTCACTGTTGGATCGAGGGTGGTCAAGATTCACTCTCATTTGCATGACAAGTTGTCGGCTTCTTCTTAGTCAGTCTCGCTCTGGACGAAGATGCAGGCCGATTTGGCTGCCACTGTGTTTTCGGTTCCCCAGGCCAGGTGGCACCTCAATGTCTTCGTGAGACTCATCCTTAGTCCTTAGGATTCCAATATACAGGATATGTCGTGTCTGCTTCCAGTGACGATGGTGTTCCAGTGGTAACTAGAGTGGTGGCTCATTCTTTCCAACATCTTGAAGGGTATTCCTTTGGTCATCACAATGCATGCCAGCGAAAGTGTTTGAGGGGCATTGTCAGGAGCCCTTTGGGTCAGGTTATGAGATGTTAGCCAGAGTTTTCAGTCATCCAATTGGAGCGAAATAGAGGTTATTCGTCTAGCCCTCCTTCACTTTTCTCACCTGCCGTTGGGCAAGGACATTATCATTCATCCAGGCAGTACAACTGCCAAGTCATATGTCAATCAGCAGGGCAATACAAGAGCCCGGTCATTATCACAAATACGTTTCTGTGGGCTCAGCCCCATGTGGGGTTTCTCCGGACCATTTATATTCAGGGAGTTCTGAATTCTCAGGCTGATTGCCTGAGCAGGGAGATTCCGTCCTCTCAGGACTTTTGTCTCTCTCTCTCCAGATATTTGTCAGGGTGTGTCAACTGTGGGATGGCCCCTGTTGGATCTGTTTGAAAGTCTTTGCAATGCCCTTCCCCCCACTTTCTTTACAGGGAATGGGAGGAGTTGACATCAGGAGTGGATGCCCTAACATGTCCTTGGCCGTTTGGCTTGATGTTTGGTTTTCCTCTGCTTCCTTTAATCCAGAAGTTTCTGATTCTGGTTCTGAGGAAGAGGGCTCAGGTCATTCTGGTGGCTCAGGCATGACCCTGCTCTATCTGGTTTCCTCTTCTGTTGACGATGAGGATGGATCAGAAGTGGCAGCTCCCCTTGATGTTTTCTCCCCTAATTGTTCTGGTTCTCCAGGTCAAGACTCTGGCAAAAATCAAGTTGACTTCTTTGAGATTGAGCAGGTGGGATTGATTTTTTAGGGTCTTTCCAGAATCTGTCTCTTTCTCTGTGCAGGCTTCCAGGAGCTTGTCCACGAGTCCTTCGTATGGCCAGCACTGGGAGATTTTTCAACGATGGTGTGATCGGAAGTACCTGCTTCCCCTTACTGTGTCCCTCCCCAGGTCCTTGAGTTTCTTCAGGATGGATTTCAGTTGGGCCTCAGTCCTGCCACTCTTAAAGTTCAGTCGGCGGCCGTTTAGGCTTTTCGGTCCCCATGGGGTGGTCTGGTGAATGATCAGGGGCTGGTCTCCAGGATTTGTAAAGTGTTTTGGAATCTCTGTCCTGTTCTGCAGGTGGTGTGTCCCCCTGGGATTTGCAGTTGGTGTTGCAGGCTCTCAAATATCCCATTTGAAACTTTGTCGTCTGTGGAGGTTCGACTTCTGACTCTTAAAGTATTCTTCTTCGCGGCTGTGACTTTGGCTCGCCACTTGGGGGTGTTGGGTTCCCTGTCTTTTCTTCCTCCTTTTTTCGGGTCTTTGATAACAGGATTGTCCTTTGGATGGGTCCTGGGTTTATCCCAAAGGTGAAGTCTATGGTCCATCTACAGCAGAAAGAAGGATTTTTGGGTTGCCTCTACTTTATTTGTTAATTTTGGTCCCTCTCAGAAGAGGGGTAAGCATTCTACTCAAACCTTGAGCAGGTGGATCAGATCTGTGATTCTGCTGGTATACAAGCAGTTGGATTTCTCGTCTTCTCTGGGGATCCAGGGGAGGTCTACTAGGGATTTGTCTGCTTCTATTGCTGAGGTTCAGGATTCCTTTTTGCAGGAGATTTGTTGGGTGGCCACTTGGGCAGTTCCTTCTACTTCCATTAACCATTATCAGGTGGTACAGGGCCTGGAGGTGCCGGATCTTCTGGGTTCCAAGGTGTTGGCATCTGTGTTGTAACAGTTTGCTCTTCTATCTATTACACTCGGTTTCTGCACATGCTGTGCAGTTGTCCAGGTCTGGTTTGTGGCTTGGGTACATCTCACATTGTGATTCATCATGGCGAGAGAGACGAGGATGTACTGCTGCGATTACTCACTGGTAATGGTTTTACTCACCGTGATGAATCAATCCCTCCCTCCCTCCCAACCTGTCTGCCAGTCTAAGTGTGTGATCTCATGGGCATGGTACGGAACAGGAAGTAAGGAGGGGCTTTTATAGCTTGAGAAGGATTGTGAAGTGAGACACAGGGGCCTCACGCAGCGATTCCTCACGGCGAAGAAAGGACTCAGAGTAATGCCATTACCGATAAGTAATCTCAGCAATCTTTCACCCTTCCCAAAGCTATTTTTGCTTTCTATTGTTGGGTAGAGCTCACGTTTAATAGATCTCACCCCCTCTTAGCAGTTCCTGTTTGTTCATTTGGCCCTTCGCCTTCTCAAGCCATCAGGAGATTGCTATAGGGAATAACAACTGTCCTCAAGAATATAACTTGCTTTGGAACCATCATTAAACGATCCTCAGTTTAAAGCATAGTATGCACGTGAAAGATACAGGGTCATATTAGGTGTCCAATCTTGGAACAATAAACAAAGAGAGAACAACATCATTTTTCACATGATGTTCTCTTACTCTCCCCTGTCAGACAGTGCCAAATACCAGAGTGTGTTGATGAAATTCAAAATAAACTATCGCCTGACCAATCTCCTATTTAATGCAAGGCACGGCACGCACCATCATGGCAACACTAGCGCTCTGAGCTGGCATTAGCAACTCAATCACAATTCTTTTCATAAAATAACAACAGCATCAATGAATGTACTCACTTTGGAACCAGAGCTGTCATTAAACCAGACTCACTTTCATTGTAGTAGGGTATTATTTCACAGCTGCAGTAGACAATACAAATAGCAATATTTTCAAAGCAAGTCAGGAATAAATCACCTGTATTTGTAACCCATTTTCACTAGTGGGCGAGTGAGCACGGCTAACTACTTGCCAACTGATCTTCAGCTTTCCAAGTGAAATTTGTGGGAACAAGAGACCACCAAGATAGGAATATTGACCATGCAGCCCATGCTGCCCAACAACTGGAGTGCTGACCCGCTGGATATAATGCCTTCTTGGTGTGGCAACATATACATAATGTAGTTTTAAAAGTATTTGCAATTGAGTATCAATGTTGCAGATATTTAAACACATAAAAGGTCCCCTACTTCCAGACATGATTGCAGAAGTCAGTTAAAAACAGTAGCAATCCATACAGGGTGATCTGTATGGCATGTGATTGAAGACTTGGGTTAAAAACCTAGATGTCTGTGTCATCAATGCATCCTAGACTCTGCTTGTGTATTGCTAAACTCAGACAAATTGGTGGGTTAATACATTAAGCATATATTGTCACGAGATCGTACTATATATACATGTTATGACAAACTAACAATATAAGTTGTCCCCATGCGTATCAAAGCATCTAATGTCAAACAATCTATGCTATGGTCACCATGAGTAACCATGTCTCTCTTGTGAAGAAATAATCAAAATGGTAGTACAATCACAGTGATACACAAAATACATCAAGCATTGGCATAGCCAATAGGTCTGGCTATGTCCGCCAGCCTTTTGCCAATTTGTGTTTTGTTATGGCTTTTGCAAAACCTTATTGTTTGGGGAAGCTGCTGGGCATTTATCAAGCTAAAAAGAATATTGACTGTCGGTAAAAATATTTTTGGGTCTAAAAAAAGCACACATTACCATAGTACTCCCTGGCACTGAAGGAATCTACTTCGTGTGTAGATGTGCTACTTATGAAAGGCCAGCATGCTGTAACTCATCGTGAACTCAGCCAATGGCGGAAGTGAGGTGATGTGTTGCCTCCTGATTCATGCTCGAGTGGGTTAGAGAAAAATGTAAATGACACAACCACAGACGAATGGATGTAGTGCCTGAAAAATCCCAATAAGTAACTATGTTATGCACATATTATTAGTAAATCAAAAGGTCTGGGCTAACACAGACCTAAAAAATTCAATCATTATGCCATTGACTGCCAGCCTCATGCCTTTAAGAAAGAAAGAAAGCGAGAAAGGGAAGAAAGAAGGAAAGAAAGAAGGAGAACAAGAAAGAAGGAAAGAAGGAAAGAAAGAAGGTATGAAAGAAGATATAAGATGATACCATAATGACAAAAATCCAATCAGTAGACCTGCAGATATTAAATTTTAAAAGTTTAAGAGAAAATAGAGCGAAGAAGCAGAAAGCCCTGACTGGGTGTATTTGGTTACGCTGGACCAGGACAAAGCCAGAAGGTCAGGCTGATCGTGATGGAGCGCAGTCCGGGCACGGGACCAAGTTTGACCCACTGAGCACCGTGGTTATGACATAGGTGCGAGGTCTGTGCAGTGTTACTTTGCAAGGCTTTGCATCGTCCTTCGGAGGTTCCAATGAGGATGTGCGATAAACCTTTGTGGGGCTTTGAGTCGCTTTGCATCGGTTCAGATGAGCTTTCAGCTGTGCAATAAGACTTGCATTGCTCGGCGTTGGTTCCAATAAAGCTTGCAGCAGGAAAGCGAGGCTTTGCAGGTCACTGTGTCGCCCAGCGTCAGTTCGGATAGCTTTCAGCTGTGCGGTGAGGCTTCGTGGTTCTTTGTCTTACTCAACATCGTTCTGATGAAGCTTTCAGCTGTGCGGCAAGGCTTTGTGGGGCTTTGCATCGCTTCCACCACATTTAATGGAAGCTTTGGTTAGGCAAGGAGGAGTTCTCTCTGATGCCAGCAAGGGTCCAAAACCTGGGGAGGCACTTCTTGGGGATTAGAGACTCACTGCAGCAAGCAGAGGCTAGCAGGGCTCAGGCAGGTCCAGTTGCAGGTCCAGTCAGGTCCAGTGCAGCAGGTCAGCTGGGTAGTTGCAGGACAGGTCTCTGGAGCTTGTTGTGTCCATGTAGCTCACACAGGAGGTCATCCAGCTATACCCTGGAGCCAATATTCTTGTCCTGGGCTCAGGGAGCAAGTCTAGGCTTCCTTCCTGAGGCAGCAGGGCAGTCCTCCTTGCTGCAGGGCAGCAGGTCAGTCATTCTACTTCTGGCTCAGGAGGTCCAATATTTATACCTGGCACCAGCCTTTAAAGTTAGAGTTCTCCTTATACTACCCCCACCTTTGGTTCTGGAAAGGTCTTATCTTCCCCTGTCAAGGCTGCAAGTAGTCTAGGGTGTCAAGTTCCTTTGTGTGTGTGATCGAGACAGCCCTTTGAAATGTAAGTGGGGCAGGGAACAGCTCTGCCCCAATGATCCTGGCAGAATTGCCCATCCTGCCAACATTTAGTCCCCCTTTGTTTCCCTGTCTTGAAGGAATATACAAAGGCCAACTGCCAAGCTATTCACAGTCACATGACCAAGTACACAGGCAGCAGGCACCAAATGGTTAGGACAAGCAAAATGTCAGCTTTCTAAAGTGGCATTTTCAGAATTGTGACTTATATTCCGACTTTATCACTAGAGAGAGTTTTAAATTACTCTTCATTTGAGTCCAAACTTGATATTCCTATCTGTTCCCAAACAAAATTTAGCACTTAATAAATGTAATGAGATAACCTAATTTTATATAATGGGAGAAATAGGCCCTGCAGTAGTGAAAACGAATTTAGGAGTTTTTCACTACCAGGACATGTAAAACTTAAAACCTAATATCCTGCTTTTTAAATACAATGCACCTCGCCCTATGAGCCTTTAGGTGCTACCTTAGGCCTGACTTATATATATATTAATAATAAAGGTTTAGGTCTACCAAAAGGTTTGTTTTGCCAGGGTATATTATGGCAGTTTAAAATCTGCACACACACATTGCAGCGGCAGGCCTTAAAAGTCTACTTTAGTGGATAGGGCAGTGAGTGCTGCAGGCCCACTAGTAGCATTTAATTTACAGGCCTTGGTCACATGTAGTAGCATTTACTGGGGAGTTACAAGTAAATTAAAAGTGGCAATCAGGTATATGCCAATTGTACCATGTTTTAAGGAGAGATCACAAGTACTTGTTAGCTGCGGTAGGGTGCACAGAGTCCTAAAACAAACGAAAACGAAATTCAGGAAACAGGAGGGGTGAAGGCAAAACATCTGGAGGTGAACCTGCAGAGTTGACCAAGTCCACCAATAAGAGTTCCAGAATATGGAATCATCAACACCAGGCCATTATTTTGTGAAATATCTTTGGGAAGCGAGAGATATATATACCACCCCAAACTGATAATATGGGTGATGGTTTTAAATGTAGAATAAAACAAGTACAAAATAAAATTATCAAAATTAAGGACCCAAGTACTCATGAAATAATGACATACCAGAAAGATAAATCTATAGCCCTTTTTGATTGTCAGGACCTATATATTGATTCCTTAGCAGTAATGCGAAAAAGAATTAGTACAATATATGGATGATGACGATGAGAAGTATACATTATATTTAGCTGAGTATATAACTCTGTCTGAAGTTCAAGAGCAATTAAAACTTTGGCAAACAACAAAGTACCAGCCTGGGTGAATTTTTAAATACATTTTACAAACATAACATATGTATCACATTCTGAAATTGTAGAAATCGTCAATTGTATTCAACGTAAAGGAAGCATTAAAACATAAAGGGGCTGATTCCGATCTCGCTGGGAGAAGACTCCGTCCGACTCGGATCTGGAGGGCTTTCCGACCGACTCGTGTTCCGGGGCTTCGAGCGCCCGAGTACAATGCGAACAAGCGCTGACGGACACGGGTCACTCGGTGCCCCATTGAAGTCAATGGGAGCCTGTTGTACGACGCACACATAGGCTCCCATTGACGAAAAAGGTACGTTGCGCACAAGTGGGGACGCGTCTGTGCCACCCGCACCATACATGCATGTGTAGGGGGGACCCTTGGGTCCCCCCTGTGATCGACTCGTAAGGCTACGGGTGAAAGGGGGTCCGGCGCGGACCCCCGAAGTCCGCTTCACGGACCGTTTACTTGTCTGTGGCTCCGACTCAATCCGGCCGCCCGAATCGTGCATCGTACTGGCTCGGTCGGAAATCGCCTCCATTGCACGGCACAGTTTGCTTATGGACGGGACGTACGGAGCGGGTCGGACCCGGAAACGATTCGGTCGGCGATTTCGCGTTTCTCGCATCGTACTTGCTCGCTCGTACAGCTGGACGAATGGGTCGGTAAACACGCGTACGGCTCGTACTTTTTCCGGCCGGATCGCGTTTGGAGACCTTCCGAGCGAGATCGGAATCGGCCCCAAAGTGTCTTTTTAATGCTCATTACTAAGTGTTTACAGGCCCATAGACAGAGGTATATTTTTAGGGGCGCATGGCCCTAAGCTATGACCAAACAATAAAGCTGTGCTCTATTAGTGCATTCTTTTCCAAATACTGGTTGTACTATTAAATATCAACACCCAGATACTGTATTAGAAGAATATCGCAGACAGAGTATCGAACAGTAAGAGCATATTTATCATCTGAAAAGACCATCACTTCGGGTGTACCACAGGGCTAATTTCTTAGCCCTGCATTGTTTAATATATTCATGGCCCCACTCATCTCGCTGATCGCCTCTTTTGGTATCGAAACAACCTCATATGAGGATGATACGCAGCTGAGTTTGGTTTTGGACAAAGAATCAACTGACTTAGAGTTAAATTTCAAGCTTTGCCTAACAGAAGTTATTCGTTGGATGCAATCCGGATAAGGCGGATATTATGTTTTTAGGGAAGACCAATCCTTTGATCTGGTGCTATGGTGGCCAGGTTCTACACTCCCCACCCCGCCTAATACAGTTGAGGTAGTAAAAAACCTTGGCGTGAAATTTGACACCTCTCTTTCCTTTTGTCCACAAGCACTAACAGTGGCAGGAATATATTTCAACTTAATAAAATCATTGAATTTTTCTTTTTACTATCGTCGCTGTGCAGCAAGAAAGACAGTGGCCTTTGCATCAATTAAGTCGAGACTGGACTAATGTAACAGTCTATGTGCAGGTGCCATCAAACAAGTATTACAGAAGCTGCAGATCTGCTAAACTTGTATTGGAACTGCCATGCCGTTCCTCTGCCTCAGCGGCTCTTAAAGCCCTTCATTGGTTGCCAATACATAAAAGGGTCTTGTTCAAAATTCTTTAGAGCACCAGGACCAAAATATCTAGTCTCCGGATTTACTCATTACTCCTCCGCCCGGACTTTGAGATCCTCATCTGCTAATCTTCTCAAACCTCCAACCTTTAGAGCCTTAGAGCCTTAAACTGAACTCAGACAAGACGGAAGTCCTCATCCTGGGCTCATCACCCTCCGCCTGGGACGACTCTTGGTGGCCCCCGGCCCTGGGCACCGCGCCCAAGCCAACGGACCACGCACGCAACCTGGGCTTCATCCTGGACTCCTCCCTGTCGATGACCAGACAAGTCAACGCCGTCTCATCTTCGTGCTTCAACACCCTGCGCATGCTCCGCAAGATCTTCAGATGGATCCCCACTGAAACCAGGAAGACCGTCACCCAGGCACTCGTCACCAGCCGACTGGACTATGGGAACACCCTCTACGCCGGAACCACAGCCAAACTTCAAAAAGACTCCAGCGCATCCAGAACGCCTCCGCACGACTCATCCTGGACATCCCCCGGCACAGCCACATCACCGGACACCTGAAAGACCTGCACTGGCTCCCCGTCAGCAAGAGAATCACGTTCAGACTCCTCACCCACGCACACAAGGCCCTCCACGACCTGGGCCCCAAGTACCTCAACGACCGCATGACCTTCTACACGCCCACCCGCCAGCTACGATCAACCAGCCACGCCCTCGCCACCGTACCACGCATCTGCAGAGCCACCGCCGGAGGAAGATCCTTCTCCTACCTGGCAGCCAAGACCTGGAACTCCTCCCCACTCACCTTCGGCGAACCCAGGACCATCTCTCCTTCAGGAAGCAGCTCAAGACCTGGCTGTTCGAGCAGTAACTTACCCCCTCCCCAGCGCCTTGAGACCCTCCCGGGTGAGTAGCGCGCTCTATAAATGCCGTGATTGATTGATTGATTGAGACCAAAGGTGGCAAATCTCTTGCTGTCTTGGGGACCATGGCCTGGGATCAACTCCCCAGACATCTGGGATTTATTGACACACAATTGCTTTTTAAGAAACATTTGAAAACTTGGATCTTCACAGCCTTGGATTAATTATGCCATTCTCTTATGTAGGGATCCTTGCTTATGTTCAATCTTGCCGCTAATAACTCTGTGCTTCTCCGCTCAGTGCCAGGATGCTCCATTTGGAGTGACAGTTGTGCTTTACAAATGCAATATTAATTTATTCATTTATTCATTCATATAGGCGATTTCTAACTCCACATCTACATACCTTGAAGATATATATATTGTACAAGTACATATATGTGGAGTAAGGTATGAAAAATCTATACTTACTTACCTGTTGATATTTTGGATTTGATATTCTGTACCATCAATATTCAGGTTTCGATATTTAGAGTGCACGTCAATCAACTTTGTGCAATCCAACTTTAAATCCCATCAACTAGTTGGGATTTAAAGTAGAGAGTACTAAAGTTGTAAGGTAGGCTGGCTCACAACTTTGTGTATTTTCTAAACTTTTCAAGCTTTGTGAAATGCAAAGTTTATGAGGTTCTTTTCTTTAAAAAAAATAAGCTGGACTCATCTCAGTGCCCTACCTCCTGCACCACTTACCTCATGTGGTGGATGTCCAGCCTCCACACTCAATTTTATTTTACTGGAGGATGTCCTACCTGGGACATTCTGTATCAGAAAATCATGACACATGAAAGGTCCGAAAGGATCAACCTTACCACACATAAAGTTAGGAAACATTATCTGCTTCATAAAGTGTGAAGTTTCCTAATTCCGTCCACCTTTGTAAGTGAGGTTTTAATTTAACTCATCGCTAATTTGAAATAACTTTACAGAGAACTTGGAACATATCCATTATGAAAATGTTAAGACATTATTTGTGTGTTTTAAACATTTTAGGGCAGCAACAATGGTGAAAACCAAATAGAATTTAGATTTTAGTTTACAGGAGAAGTTGGGAAGGTACCACATTTAATTTCACTAGAAGGCTGTGCCAAAGATGGATCATTCAATTACATTTGATCAAAAGCACCAATCAAAACTCCATGGACGTGAAGCAGACTCTGACATTGGCATACACCTCTCATAGCTACAGGCAGGTTGTACAAAAGGTGTTGTACAAAAGGAGATCTTTGTTAGACATCAACCAGCAAGATAGGTATGCATGATAAAGGATAGGTGACTGTGTGAGCCTGTGATGGATCTATTTTAGGCGTCTGGCCTGGCTGAGGAAACTAGTTCCATCTCAAGCCAGAGGAGCAGTAGAAAGACAGGCAGCAGCACTGCCTCTAAGGGTCTGAGTAGTGGTTTCATGGTCTGCATCTAAAATTCTGCTCTATGATAACATCTCTCTTTGATGCTTTTTACTTGCTAACTCCCATTTGGAAGCAACAGAGTCTGACACTTATGTTATTATGGACATGCTCCACTCTTTGACATGCAGTAGAATCCTTGCATAGAATCCTCAAGGTGTATCCTCTATGTGGCTAACATTGGTTGGACCAGCATGCACTTTTCTGAGTGGTGAATGTACAAAACATGGAGTCCTGACTTTTGTACTAGAAACTGAGCATATTTACTTCCAGAGGGATTCTTTCGCATTGCTACAAGTGCAGATAAAAGTTAAGCTTCATGTTATGAAACAGTAGGCTGCCTTATTTCAATCTACACTAGAAAGCCAAATCACCTCTTTAATAGATCTTAGACTTCTCAGCAAGTAGGTTGTACTTTCCAGTAACTCTACAAGCCAATGTAGACATGGCTGATTAGCATTAAAAGAGAATGTGTCAGTACTTTGCTCTCATCAAGAGTATATAGTAACAAATGACAAGGCGATGCCATTGTTGGGCAATTTGCAAATCACAGTGTCAATCAAGTAACAATGATTAGGCCTTATTAGGACTTCATAGACCACTATGCCAGGTGAATTTTAGATCTTAAACTAAGATCCCTTTTAGAAAATAACATGCAGCATTGTGTATTGAAATCACATTGGGCCAGGTGCATTGGCCAAAACATGAAAAGTTATAAATACAACTTAAATTCTCCAGTCACCTTTTCTCCATGTGTATATAGCTCTCATTTTGCTTCTTTAGGCTTTCTCTTACTTTCTCTATTGCCTGCTATTCTCCTACTCTCTGCCCCTACTCCCTCTCTCAACCCTTTCTATTTGGTGCTGCATCTATCTTCCCATTCCTGTCTCTTCTGCGCTCTCTCTTAATTTTTCTATTTACTCTCCTTTCTTTCTCTCAATCTTCTTTCCTGTGCGCACTGACATTACACACTAAAACAAAAAGTTAAAGCAGACCACACTAATGGAATCTGCCGGGATGCACAAATGTCCTACAACAAAGCATCTCTACACTTCTCCCGATATCAATAGTACCCCACTTGTGTGATTGTACTCTGGCCTGTGAAAGGAACGCCTCTCTAAACCCTCTAAGACACAAGGAAACATCAAGATTTTGCCTTACAATTTGAACCATTCTAGCAATGTGGGTAGCTGCGGTATTTAGGCCAAGGCTCAGTTGCACCCAGGGAAACCTCCCAGGCCAAGACATTTCTGAAGAGAAGGCAACTAGAGTAGTCTGGGGTGGCAAGGCCTATGTGGATCCCAATATATATTTTATTATCCAGAATGCCCTGCAAACACCAAAAAGTGGCTAAGTCACAGATTTTCCACATAATTTTGAAGCTGAAAATTTCAGGAAACTGTGAAGATCCATAACATTCCCACCACCTACTGGGGCGTGGCTTGGACGAATGGCTGGCTAGACACGTTTGCCGGAGCTCCCACCTGTGGTGAATAAATCCTTTAACATCCTGCAGTAATATTTTGCCGTGTACCCGGCAAACCTGGTGGGAAAGTTTGCTTGGGTGTGAGACTCGTCAAGGACGCCAAACATCTGGTGATTATCCCCAAACGGGCCCCGGAGAGGCGCGATCAGGCAGGGCCTCGGGACGCCATCTTGGGGGGTGGCCGGACAGAGCGCTGGATGCTGTCAGGCCCACGCCGAGTGCTGATTGGACGACTGGTGAAGCCGGAGGGAGCAACGAATCATTGTAGGGGGCCGGATCCCTGAGGGAGGCACTCGAGAATCCGATCGGGCAGCCGAGAAATCTGTGTATGGTACGGAGGATCCCCTGAAAGCCTGAGAGATGGGAGGCCGTGGAGCGATCTAGGCCAACTGCGAGGTGATGAATGCTGTAGTGCTCCGGGCGTGAGCCGGGGAGGTGGGCCTGCGGGAGCCGGTCAGCCACTGGCCTGCTCCGGCCTGGAGTGAAGAATCCCGAGGGACCGGTCTGCCGTCCCAGGGGAGATCCGGCGCGACTGGTGAGTGATCCGGCTGTTGAAGACCATCCCGGGCCTCTGAAAAAGTGGAAATATATACGGGGTTTGTACGCCCACAGGGTGAAACAGAGAACTGCATTTCTGATTGGTGGCTCGAGGCCCCCAGTGGTTGGAGGTCCCAAGCGAGAATCCTGTAATCGGTGGCATCTCGTGAGCGCTGGAGGCCCCCTGCTGAAGCAGCACCGGTGAGCCAAGGGACGGCTTTGCGAGGGGGTAATCACTGCTGAGGCCTGAGGGGAAGTCAGCCCATATATAGGCCTGGTCTGTAGTAACCCTGAGAACCACTGCAACTGAGAGCATATCCATAGCGATATAGTGGGCGCTCGCACTTTAACGTGCTCCACTCAAGTCGGGAACCTCTGGCAGGGTCCTCCACGCCCTGACTGGTTTCCATCCAACTTTGCCCTGGCACTCCCTGGTAGATAGGAAAAGAGGAAGAAGGCCCGGGGAGCCCAGGGGGTATGTGCTCATGGTTGTGTACCCGCGAGTATTTGCGACTGATTGTGAGGAGGGGTACTCTTGAGACTGGGGCTGCCTGAAACAGGCTTGCACCCCCTTTGACACTGTTGCTAATAGGGCAAAAGAGCAAGATACAGGAGTGCTTGCCCAAGCTGCTCAGCAACGGACTCTGAGGGACAGGCAACCTTCAAGCGGTGTCTGGAGGTCACTCAACGCAGGAGACTTTGGAGAGTACACACAACAGATAATTGACCTCCTATGAGGGTTCCAGGCCACAAATAAATGGTGAAGGATAAAGCTAACAAAGTGCAAATAAACAACATTTCAAACTATTCGCAGCTGTGCCCTCAGGTCCCAAGCGGCCCAGATGCGAACCAGGATGAGCCGGGGAGGACTCGCAGCACACCCCAGATCCAAATCCCTCTCTTGCAGACATTATGGCGGCAATTCACTCCACTAGAGGAGATATGGTCCACAGGATCGATTCAGTGGCGATAGATATTAATTTATTGAGATGCGATCTCCATAAGGTGTCGGACAGAGTGTCCTCCAATAAAAAAGATGTGAAGGCCATGCAGCAGGAGGTTGGCTCCCTCAGAGATACAGTCGCGCTGCTACAGAAAAAGGTGGTCCACCTGGATGACCGTGCTTCGGATGCAGAAGGAAGATCCAGAAGGAATAATCTAAGATTCATAGGTTTTCCTGAGAAAGCTGAAGGCCCATCTGCTGAACTATTCCTGGAGAACTGGATTGTCAATGAGCTGGCCCCAAGAGACTCTCAACATTTTTTAATATAGAAAGAGCCCAGAGATCGCTTACTCCACCGCCTTGTCCTGGAGCACCACTAAGAGCTGTCATAGCCCTTTTTTTTTTAATTATAGAGATAGAGACATTATTATGCAGATCATCCGTTCTAAAGGGCCACAATCATATCAAGGACACAACATTGCTATATATCCTCATTATACACAAAAAGTACAGGAACAAAGGTGAACCTTCCTGGCAGTGAAACGCCGTCTCCGAGACGCCGGGCTGAAGTACAATCTTCTCCACCCAGCCAAGCTGCGGGTGGAACATAAGGGAAAAGTCTTTTTCTTTCAGTCGGCGACAGAAGTGACAATATGGCTGGATGAGTCTGGCCAGTCAGACTCCTCTTTGGTGCTACAGTCGGGATCTGGCAGGCCCTTGCGGAGGACAGGCCTGGCTGGGAGCAGATCCCGGGCTGCTCAAAAGACCCATGGGGAGTACAGCAGAAGTCCGAGTAGAATCCGGGTGCACCCAGACGGCACCCTACAAATGGTGGAGTCGGTTCCTGACTCCGAAGATGGATCGCAGGATGTAATTCCGGACTCACTTCTGTCAAAGGACGAAGCGTGCTGAGAGTGAAGTGTACAACCTGAAAGGGGTGTAACAGATAAGTGTAATAGTCTCACACAAAGGAATGATGGACAAACCAGGATAAGATGTTATATTAGTAACTTGTTACCACCGGCGGGGGGACCTATCCAGTCACGAGCTGGGAGCTAGAGGCTCGTCCTCGCACCCTGCCATCTGCTCGGTCGCTTAGAAGTTAAGACTGGGGGAGTATTGCCTTAAAAAGGCACTAAGCTTGTGACCAACATATTGACAGGGTAATTTGAACATTGGTGCACTAGTTGTTGACATTTTGTAATTTGCTAATGTGGGGGGTATGGGGCAGCATCGGCGAGCCCTGAATCTCTATGGTCGGGGGGGATGCGTGACCAGCAGTGCTGCCCAGTGGGTGGGAGGTTTGGGGAGTTCAGTTTGTTCAACAAGTTGGGTAATGGTGGATGTCCTTCATGAATGTGTTTGGTCCATATGTCATTTATGCAGGTACAATACAACTCGCTAAGAGGAGTCTGAGAGGGGTGGCTGATAGTGGGAGGGGGAAAAGCACAAAAGAGGAAATGGCGGGGTTAACCTCTAATTCCTTGAAAATATTCACTTGGAATGTCCGGGGACTGGCAGCATTCGAGAAACGTAGGCGGATATTTGCCTACCTAAAACGTTATAAGGTCTCAATTGCATGCTTGCAAGAAACTCATGTGTGGGGGGACTCATTGCCATGTATTAGATGCAGGTGGAGGGGGTAGATGTATGCTACTTCCTATTCAGGATTCGCCCATGGAGAGCTCATATGGGTGGCACTGGGTGTCCCCTTCCAATATTTACATCACGTGATAGATGCGAAGGGAAGGTATGTGATCCTGCACAGGACGCTGGAAGGGAGGGAGATGTGCATTATAAATGAGTATGCTTCCATTGTTCACTGTCCTAACTTTTTCCCTTCCGTCATGGCGGCAGCGACACCGTATTCAGGGGCGGCAATGTTGTTGTTGGGAGATGTTAACTGTGTCCTGGATGGGACTCTAGACCGTGAACCCGCCCTATTGCACACAAAACCACACATGACTGATACACTGACCGATATTTTGCAAGGCATGCAACTTACAGATATCTGGAGAGTGCGCAACACGGGAGTGAGAACATTCTCATGCCACACACCAGCAACTAACACGTTTAGCCGTCTAGGCTACTGTTTCATCTAACATGAGCTGATCCTGGATGTCAAGGGGATAACATACCAAGCACGGTATATCTCGGATCATTCGCCGGTCTTGCTCAGCTTCGAGGGCCGCAGGCCTAGACCGGCAATCCCTATGTGGCGTCCCAGGGCGGAGGCGCTATTGGATCCTCCTTTTGCGGTGGCGGTGTGGACCGCGTTGGTTAGATACTTCAAGGAAAACTGGGGATCAGCCTCAAGTAGGGCATATGAGTGGGACGCCATGAAAGTGGTTCTTAGGGGGATCTGTATGCACACGACATATGGGGTGCGGCAGCAACTGGAACAGGATATAGATACTCATGAGTGTAGTCTGGCCAAACTTGAGGTGGAGATGCATGTCTCGCCGCAGAAAAGGACAGCATGGTGTGAAGCCCGCGCTGAGCTGTTAGAATCATGGAAACATCTAGAAAAATACAACTACACTGTCTATAGACAACATCTCGACCAAGAGGGGGACAGATCTGGGGCCATGTTAGCCAGGTTACTGAAAAGAGAATCGACCACATTACCGATCTTACAACTTCAAGAAAGTGACGGGAAACTGGAACTAACACAGGAAGTGATCCTTGATATACTTGCTAAACACCTGGCTAATGTCTAAGGGGGACACACTGTACCTCCTCGGGAGGCCATAAACGAGTTCTTGTCGTCAATTGAGCTACCCCATCTGGAACAGGAGGCGGAGGAGATGCTCGGGGCTCCGATTACAAAAGAGGAGATAACAGAGGTTATCAAACGGTTAAAAAATGGCAAAACCCCGGGAAGTGATGGCTTCCCGGTGGAATTTTATCAACATTTCGTACCTATACTGGTTGAGCGACTGGTGGAGGTCTATAATGAAGCATTACAGGCGCAATTCTTACCGGCTTCCATGAGGGAAGCTTTGGTAATAATGATCCCAAAGCAAGACAGAGACCCCAAATTGCTGAATTCCTATAGGCCCATATCACTTTCAAATTTAGATGTAAAACTATTGAGTGGCATACTGGTGGGTAGCCTTCTCCCTAATATGACTCATCTGATCCATTCAGACCAGGCCAGTTTCATACCACAACGTAGCACTACGTACAATCTAAGGCGGCTGGCACATGTTTGGCACGCCCCTTGGCTAGCGGAGGAGGACTATGCTCTAGCCCTCCTGGATATAGAGCAGGCATTCGATTCAGTGGCCTAGCCTTATGCAAGGGCGTTACCACAGCGATTGGGGGTGGGACGGACCTTTCTTAAATGGACTCAATTGTTGTACACGAATCCCTGTGCCAGGGCCAGAATAGGAGGCAGAGTATCGGAGATGTTCCTGCTGGAACAGGGCAACAGACAGGGATGCCCCCTGTCGCCCCTTTTATTTGCAATGATATAGGAGCCACTGGTGCCGACACTTAGAGATCAGCTGAGTGCTTGGGGGATACCGATGGGCAACACTAACCATGTGGTTTCCGTCTATGCCGATGATACGCTGTTGTATATCCGGCAACCAGAACGCGCCATACCCGCCCTCTTGGAGGTGCTAGGGGACTTTAGTGCTGTGTCGGGTCTACGAATTAATAGTGAGAAGTCTAAATTATTCCCGCTCGGGAGATTAGTAGCCCAACCTATTGCTTATTTGGGGATTAAGCTGGCACATACTCCCGAAAGATTCCTGGAACTTAATGTAGGGAGGGTCGTGGAGAGGATCCGGGGCTCCATACGCTTCTGTAGGGAACTGCCCTTGTCCCTGATGGGTAGGGTCGCGATCAGTAAGATGATCATTTTGCCAAGATGCCTTTATGCCTTACAAAACTCATTATATAAACATCCGGTCAGTTACTTCAAAACTTTGGATAGCTTAATGACAGACCTTTTATGGGACCCTAGACGTAAGCTCATTTGCCTATCAACACTACAGAGACCCTGGCAGCAGGGTGGGGTAGAGGTCCCATGTATTGAATTCTATTATATGACTGCACAACTGCAACATGCCATTCACTGGCTAGATGATCAGGATAACTGGGGAAAAAGACTGGTGGCGGGCACGCATGGGGGAACTTCCTTGCCAGAATTACTGATGCGTGGCAAGGGTGTCCCTAGAGAATGCCCTTACATCATCTGTCATGTAGCCAAGATATGGGAGACCATAGCAAGAAAAGTGATAAGACATGCACCATACGCGCCGGACATGCCTCTTTGGGTGATACCTCCGTTTGCCAAAGATTGCTGACCCCATGTCAGTACGAAAATGGAGGGATGGGGTATGTCTAACTCTGGGGGATTTATACAATAATGGCCAATTTATAACGAGGGAATGTGCGGAGGTTTCCTTTGATCTGGGAAGAGGACAATTTTTGCAATATGCTAGTGAGCTCTGGCCCAAGATGGACACCTGATTACTCACATATACCGTGCGATACGAGTTGATTTGCCAAGGAAAATACTCCCCATACAAGGGAGATGGGAAGAGATGGTGGGTAAACCTATGACTGCATAGGAATGGGTCAGGATACACGAAGGGGTCAAACTAGTGTGCTCCAACGCTCAATTTAAACTAGTCCAATTTAATTTCGTACATCAGGCTTACCTCACCCCCAAAGTGCTGAGCAAAATATACCCAGACAGGTCCAGTATCTACCCCCGGTGTGGAGAGGAGAAATAGAGGCCGATTTTCTGCACGTGGTATGGACGTGCCCCCTTGTGGTTCCATTCTGGTCAGAAGTGTTACAGAAACTCCGAGAAGACATGGGGTGGGAGGTTCCCAGGGAGATACGTGTAGTATTATTAGGATTACTGCCCATGCCCAAGAATAGGAAACTGAGGGCCCGATTCTGATGCGGGCTGGAAAAGCTTCCCGACCGAGGGCCTGATTCTGATGCGGTTAGGAAGGCCTCCTAACGGCATTTGCTCCTTCCAAATCGGATCGGGAACGTGTCTTCCCGACCGAGGGCCCAATTCTGATGTGGTTAGGAACAAATGTTCCCATTGAAGTCAATGGGAGTTCAACCAAATCGTATCTGGAAGCATCCGGATGCATCCTACTCCGCCGGTCGGACTTTCCCGATCCGAGTGGGTCGGAAACCATTTCCCAACCGATTCGGTCGGGAAGCTTTTCCAACCCGCATCAGAATTGGGCCCTGAGCAGGAACTTTGTTCTATTAGGATTAATACTAGCAAAAAGGCGCACTGCGATAGCATGGCTGAATCCGACACCTCCGAAGTATGAATTGTGGTTAAAGGACATATGCGAATGGGCAACGGCAGAGAAAATTAGGATTAAGCAGTCCGCAAAGACGACAAGATAGAAGACGACATCAGGGCCTGGACGGCCATGATCAGTGACCTAAGGACTCCTCTGGAATAAATATATAGAGGCGAGGCTGGGTATAAATAGGGGAAAAACACAAGGCCACTGTTTATTCCCTGTTAGACAAGATCAGACACAACGAAGACACGAAGACGTGGAGTAGGGGGGAGGGCACAAGTAACAATCACGCGGAAAATAAACGAACAGGGTATAGTGCTAAGGAATTGGAATAATAGGAACACTATACAAAGGGTGGAATATTGTCTATGTACAAATACGAAACGTATACTAGCTTGCAGCATTACTGTTTGTCAATGTATTCTCTGACGTAAAGAAAATGATTGTAATACTCCTGATACTGTATAAATGAGAAATATAAAAATGGCAATAAAGTTGTTGGAAAAAAACACATCCCTACCACCTAGCATTTCCACACTTCTCCCAATAAAAGCGCTACCACACATGTTCACCAACTATTATGCATTTAATATATTAACTACATAGGACCTCATTACAGCAATTTATTTGCTATGACCATAAATTAGATAAAACCGAATTCCAAAGGAGACAATTCCTGTCAAAAGCAGATTCATACTTCACAAGTCTTAAATCACAATACATAATAATCAGAAAGTTTTAGTTGATGTTCTGTTGAGAGGCCTAGAGAGGTCAATTATAATACAAATGCTTTCATCCTCAGATGCCATGAATATGGTTTCCACAATATTTGGATTCAAAGAGATGAATATTGAGCATGTTGACCCTGGCAAGATTATCTAGATATTAAACTATATTTGAAAGAGAAATAGTTTTTGTGACATGGCAGGCTATCATTTCAGATTCCCAATAAGGATAGTTTGGGTGGGTAATTGCAGCCTTCTGCAGCAGGCACATTAACCAAACAAACTATCTGGCTCCTGAAAAAAAAGTTAAGTTCTCTAGAGCAGATAAGTTATCTCACTAAACTATATTTCACTTCAGGCCACTGTAGGCGGGAACAATGTCAGTCAAATGTGAGTTGAATCTGACTTGTGATGACCGTGCCCCAGCACAATTGACTAATCAAAGCACTATGCCATTTTGGAATTTAGAGTTTCCTCCTGATTCAACATAGCTTCTGACTGGCTATTAGCTTTAGGTTGCTGGCTTAAAAACACCATGTCTCAATGTCCTGTACAGTTGTGCAATCTTTTCACAGAGCAAATTCTTGTTTGACATATCAGATGTGAAAGGTGGGAAAATAGTTCAGCCAATGCCCATTGAATTCTTGTCCTCTACGTTTAGACTGTGAACTAGTGGTGGTACCAGCTTTCACATCAGCTCTTCATGGAGAACACTATGGCATCCCACAGGGGTCCGTTATATGCCCTCTATTATTTAACATCTACCAAACCCTCTTACCAAACCTCATTAAATCATTCACACTCATCTGTTACAACTATGAAGATGACCCCAAATCATTTTAAAAATGGATAGTCTGGAAGATCTCTATGATTTAAATCTTAATGACTACCTTTGGGCCATAAACACATGGATAATGAATAACCATTTAAAGCTAAATACCTCAAAGACAAAGATTATGACCTGTGGACAATAGCAAAAATAGAAGTCTACCACCATATGGCCTAAGGAACATGAGATCCCGCCAACAAGGTCAAGAGGAGTCAGAAACGTAGTGGTAACCATGTATTCAACCTATATTTGATACCACATGTTAATAATGCCAAACAGAGTGCCTTCTACACAATTAAAATACTACGCTGCATCCTTCCATACCTTGGATACCAACAGAAACTGCAAACCATCCTCACATTGGTCATCTTCAAGCTTGAATATGCCAACACCAACAGCCTATAACTTGGTGCACCCACAGTCATCATGTACGAAATACAACTTATCCAAAATGCTACTGCAAGACTTCTTCTGCACCTTTACCCAAGAGAAGAAATTACTTCAGTCTTTCAATCAGCCCACTGGCTACCTATGGCAAGTAAGGAAATATTCAATGCACTTTGCATTATCCACAGAGCCTCCAACGAAAAGGACCGATATACCTACAAGCTAAATTCAAGCATACAAACAAAACAGGATGCTGCGTTCCAGGCTTGAACCACTTATCATCATACCATCTCATCATAAGAAATCCATAGGAGGCACTGTTTTCTCAGTACAAACCACCAAGCTCTGGAACTCACTATCCACCAAAATTCAAAGCATCCAGGAGCATATACCCATTTGAAAACAGTTCAAAACATGGCTATTTTCGAAGACAGCTACCCCACCACACATTCCGGCAACAGAACCCAGAAAGACAGTCACACCCTTAAGCTCAATCTTCAACTTAAAATGTACAGATTGGAAACAACCAAACCCGCAAACTACTTTCAATAGGCAGGTAAGTTAATGAGGGCTAACTTGTGGGTCACCAAAGTATTTTACAGTATGTAATTTCATGTGTAACATTCCTGGCCCACACTAATACTAATACCATAGCACTCAGCGGTCGGCAGCCAACTTACATCTCTGGCATCCACTTAGGACATATCTGCTACAAGGGTTGCCCGTCACCATTACTATGAAACCAGTAATCCAGTCATCACTGAATTAACAGAGCAAACACAAGGAGATGATGGACGGAGCGCTGAAACTTTTCAGACACTCACCCCCAGTCACAGATCTGGGTTGAATCCATCATCGTTCTTTAGCTCACTTTGCCACCTCAGTTCAGACCCAGCCATATGCAAATCAGTCTTGACCCTGTGCCTCATGGGAACAGTCCAGCCCGAACCGCCAAGCCAGGTCTTCCCTGAACCGGAAACAAGCATCCTGGGACCGGTTTCTGGGTAACACCCTTCATCAGCCAGGCTAGCTTGAATCCAGTGGCAAAGTGAGCAAGGGACCCACGTCTGGGCATACCCTGCCAACCTAGGGCGAACAAAGCAAACACAAGGAGATGATGGACGGAGCGCTGAAACTTTTCAGACACTCACCCCCAGTCACAGTGGGATCGGTATGCCCAGACGTGGGTCCCGTGCTCTCCATGCCACTGGAATCAAGCTATCCTGGCTGAAGAGGGTGAAACCCCGAAACCGGTCCTAGGATGCTTGTTTCCAGTCCAGGGAGGACCTGGCTTGGCAGTTCGGGCTGGACTGTTCCCATGAGGCACAGGGACAAGACTGATTTGCATATGGCTGGGTTCAAGCTGGAATGGCATGGTGAGCAAAAAAACGATGGATTTAGGCCCAGATCTCTGTACTGGGGTGAATGTATGACATTGTTCTGCATTCTGTCCATCAACTGTTGTTTTTGCATTTGTCACCCCGAGTGGGACGGGTATGCCCAGACGTGGGTCCCGTGCTCTCCATGCCACTGGAATCAAGCTATTCTGGCTGAAGAGGGGTGAAACCCCAAAACCGGTCCTAGGATGCTTGTTTCCAGTCCAGGGAGGACCTGGCTTGGCAGTTCGGGCTGGACTGTTCCCATGAGGCATAGGCCGGGATACCATACAACTGCTAGACCGGTTGAAAGACCAATTGGAGGGAGACATCGCCAGTCCACTGGCGGGCAAGGATTGGGAGAAAATACTCGAACGGGCAGCCAAGGTCTCCAGAAATGCCCGCTTTAACCTGATTAGCTTTTATACATTCCACCGGGCTTATCTAACCCCAGAATGTATTAACAGATATTTTGCAAGGGAGGACGCCCGATGCCCGAGATGTACTACAGTGGGAGAGAACTACATCCACATGATGTGGAGCTGTACTTCTTTAACACATTATTGGCAGGAAGTGATGCAGGAGACGGCTAGGATCACGGAGAGGGTAATCCCATGCACACCGACACATGTACTGTTGGGTTTGTTTCCACACACTGCCAAAACTAGGGCCACAGACAGGTTCCAGGACCTCGCCTTTGTCCTGGCAAAGCGGGAAATCACTCGTAACTGGAAAGACCTGAGAGGCCCCAGCGTGCAAGGGTGGAAACAGGAGCTAGTAACATGGGCAGGATGCGACAGCAGGGTCCTCTTGAGGAATGCGAGGTGAGGGATAGGCAGGGAGGAGAGAGCCAGGGCTTGGGAGGCAATGATGAGCGACATGCAGCAAGACGGACGGGCATCTGATGCTTCTACCCCTGAGAGACCACCACAACAGAAGCATCCCTAGTGACCGAGGCAGGATGAGGGGGCACAGGGGATCCCGGACAGGGAGGAACATATAACATACTCTTACAGGGGAGGGTAGCTACTGAACAGGGGGCACCCGTGATGGGCTTCCACACACAGTCCGACACGAGAGAGGTAGCCTTCAGAGCTCTAGGGGTACAATGGGGAGATAGCAGTGCGGGGGGAAGGGAGGAGCTAGTTAACTGTTTTGATTGGTTGGGTGCAGGAGGGGGGGGAACATGAGGCCATCGCAACATTATTTCCTCAGAAAATGAGAGTAGACAAGGACATATTAGGTCCAAGCTGAAGGGGAATGCAGGATAGGTTAGGGGATACACTGCCAACAACTAAGACCAGAATATATCTGTATCAAGATGTGTAGTTGAACAGACTGATAATAAATGCCAATAAAGTTTGTTTAAAAAAAAAAGAAAAATCACTGTGTCCATTGGATGGATGCTATTAGAACACACCTGATGTCTATTGGCCAAATGGAAACACCTGCATACCACACTAAAACACACTTCATTTCAGACCATGAACCTTTGCCATTCCACTGCACCACAACATTTTCTAGCAGAGCTTTTGCCAGTTAAGTAAGGTTATTTTGTTCCTTTTCTGTTTTGTGTCCCTTTATTTGCTTTCATTTATAAACTTGTGGTTAATTTTTTTATTTAATCATATTTCTTTGAACAATGCTAGGCCTCAAAAATCCCCGTTTTACTGGGGAAGAATTGTCACTCATGGTAGATGAAACATAAGAGTAGAGCAACATTTGTTTGGAACGCAAGTCCAAAATACACCCCTATTTCAGAAAAGGCAAATGTGGGCCGGAATAGTCGACAGAGTGAATGCTGTAGCTAACAACTTGAGCACACAGGAGTAAATTAGGAAAGTTGGAATGACTTGCGGGAAGGGTGTGTTCCCTGGCCTCTAAGCGTCACATGGAGGCCCAGAGGACTGGTGGTGGTTCTCCCTGGACCCCCTTACAACTCATTCACTGAGAGGAGAAGGTCTTGCAGATACTACATCCTGAAGGCTTGGCAGGAATACCTGGTGGAGTGGAGTCTGGTAAGTTACACTTTACAAAGTCTCAATAAACCTCAATGTCTTGTTTGTTCTCAACTCAGCTGCTGCCAATGTGTTCTGTACATATTTTCATAACATAGAAACCTCAATCTATCAGTATCAGATAATTTGGATTGTTTGTGTGAATGTATTGTGTTGTATCTAAGATTACAGGTGTCAATCTCCATTACGGGAAACATCCGGAACAACGACTCCGGAACAACGAGTTCCGGAGTCACGCAAGCTAAACAACGACTTGCCCAAACAACGACTTAGCCTTAACCACGCATGTGCGTGGTTAAGGCTAAGTCGTGGCAGAATGAGCAGTTCGGGTTTGTGATGTATATCACAGGAGAGCAGAAGGAGCGAGTGCACGTGACGTCACATCACAGACTGGCGGGAGTGAGTGAGCGTCTTTACTGGGTATGTAGACATCGGTGTGGCAAGACCCCCTCCCAACTACCAACACCAGGCCCTGGTGACTGCCCCTGGAAGGGCCTGTCACTGGGAGCATTGTGATGGTGTTCGTCCTGCCTGTGATTTGGGCCAACGTACGGGACACCTACCCAAAACGCCCCCTACCGGCCTCCTGCCCTGCCAGAGACTGCACCAGAGGTCAGCAGGGCGAAGGCGTGTCAGCGAGGGGAGAAAGAGACAGTCCCGGGAGAGCGTCCCCCATGCAAGAGAGAGCACGAGAGGTCAGCAGAAAGAGACAGCCCCGGGAGAGTTCACCCGCCTGGAGAGATGGGAGGCAGCCGGCGAGGTATTCATCGGCGACAGAAGTGATAGCAGCAGGTGGCGGTGACAGCCGGACACTCCCAGTCCCTGGAGCTCAGACAGACACCTCGGCCGTCCGTCTGACAGGAGCAGCGCAAACCGGCTCACCATGGTAAGAGAGCACCTGCACGGGAGGGCTTGGGGGGTATGGGTGGTGCGGGGCTTCGGGCATGTGGTGAGTGAGCCATGTGTGGGGCAAGTGTCTAGAGGGCGACCGTCCACTTCCTTGTTTGGAAATGCGGGTACAACTTGAAATTTGTATTGGGGCTCTAATATGTTTCTTAGTCACAACGGGAAAGTTTTTTTTATTTACTGAAAGCTTGGGTCGGACCCGCCAAGCGACTAGCACCTGTTTGTGGGTGCAATTGGGGTTGAGAGACCCCGGCACATATGGCTGCTGCCACTCCCACATCCCAAACATGGCAGGGAGACGAGACAGCCAAGGGAAGCAGGGGGTAGACTGCAAGGGAAGAGGTACAGTCTGATGAGAGGGCGCGATGTTCAGAGGAGGAGGGAGGGGTTTGGGTTAGAAGGCCGTTTACGATGCATTCCTTTACCACGAAAATTTGTGGTAAAGGAATGCGTTGTAAAAAAAATCGTGGTTGAGACGCGGTCGTACTAGAGACCGCGTTGTTTAGGTAGTCGTTGTTGAGGAACTCGTTGTTCCAACATACAACCCTCCATTACACGTCACATGATTGTATGGTGCCTGTAAGTGTTACAACACAAAATAACCCATTACCCATATGTGTGTCATAATGTAAGTGTCTGTCCCATTTCAACTGCATAATGTCCACAGGTATGTTCAAACAACCATTTTGCAACTGTTGGGAAGTTGTCTTTGAAATGGCTACAACTACTATGATGCCCTGTTTCTATTTTGTCAAAAGAACATTGCTATGTCCTATTGCTCATTCTCTCTTGTTTAACAGCTTTCAACATATGGAAAAGTGTCATGTAGAGATCAATCCCTATTCAATGCTTTCTTCTGAAAATGGTTTGTGTTGCTTTCTGAATGTTGTTCTATTCTTCTTAACAAATTGAATTTGTCAGGTTACCAACACACTCTTACCTGCAAGACGTTGCTCTCTTACCTGTAAGGTGCTTGGTTGTGTTTTGCAGAGACGCTATGAGCCAACCTCCCAGGATCCCTAGAGTATAACCTGTGATCATGTAATTACACTGTGGTTACAGAATTGAAAACTAGGGAGGAGGGCCGGAATCGGACGCTGATGAATTCCTGTTGTCGACCTGCGAGGCAACAAGGAATCTTTGTTTAGGGGCGTAGAGCTTTTTGACAAAATGCTTAGTTGACTAACATCCCCTAACCTTTATTTCTGGGAGATGAGTGATGTAACTGTCCTACCTGCGAATCAACAGAAATGAGCCTAGCGTCCCAGTTGTCGTCGTGGATGTCGTCCGTTGGGTTGAAGTCAGGATGGTGGTGTCCGTCAGGATCAAGACGTTTATTCTCTGTTTTGGTGTGATAAAAAACAAGATATGAGCTTTTCAATCCTTGTGCATCAAAGAAGCACTTCACATGTTGTAACTTGTTTTCACCTTTTGTTATTCTAACACTTACTTCGTTATTATACTTCTTTCTTTACTCTCTCACTCGGTTCTGTAAACAAATGAATGAGATGCACCACACATAGAAACAAACCCCTATAATAGTACTTAATGTTCTAAAAATATCTTAACCTTTTTATACAATTGTGCTGTACAAAATGTCCTTCTGTGATTCCAAAAGGAAGTTCCAAAAGTTCCAAAAATTGTCCTTTCTATATATGCGCTGTTAGTTCTCTGCTGTCTTGCGATGGGCGCCTTCAGTGCACAAGAATCAAGAAAAGTACTTAGCTTTCTTTTTCTTTTCAGGCTCCGTGGATGCTGCAGAAGCTGAAGTCCAAGATAACCCGGAAACGCTCAGGTAAGCAGAGACGATGTCCTCATTACCACAGACTGAAGGCTAAGCGCCTTCTGGAACTCGGGGGTGGCATTTTATAGTCATGCCACACCCTGAGCCGCTCCTTGAACGACCGCTACGTTGCGCGTGTTCAGACGCACGGTAACGTGTAGCGAATGCAGTCTTCCCTTGATGCTGTCAGTGCGTGTGCATAGCGCAAAGCGTTGTTTTGAGTTTTCAGTTTGTTGGAGACCTTCACAGAAGCCTGTACAAGAACGCTAAGACAGGACATGTTGAGATTCTAATCAAGACCAAAACAAGCAGTACAATAAAAACAAGCATTGGTCAAACCAGCGTTAATGTGACAAATGAACACGTAACACCCAAACAGAAAGTTCACTACATGGAATACACCTAGGCTAACATAACATGGAGTGCTGGATGCACGGGACAGGGGTGGGCTTTTATCTGGGTACACGCAAACTCCATGTTTGTGCTACAAGGGCCACGACACATGTCCGGCATGGAATCATGACAGTACCCCCCTCGCACAATCCCCCCTAAGACCGCTGGTATAGGTTTGGGTTTATCAGGGTACCGAAGATGAAAAGCCTTGACTATTCGTGGAGCATGTTGTAGATTAGCAAGTGGTTCCCACGAGTGTTCCTCAGGACCATAACCCTTCCAGCTCACGAGATAGTATAACTTACCCCGAACTCTTTTTGAATCAAGTACTGCTCTCACTTCAAATTCTGGGACTCCCTCAACATCTATGGCAGAGGGAGGCATGTTAAGCCGTGTTGAGGGGTGAAACGGTTTTATTAAAGAGACATGGAACACAGGATGGAAACGGTACTTGGACGGGAGTGTTAACTTCACACAAACGGGGTTAAGCACCTTTTCAATAACAAAGGGTCCAATAAATCGAGGACAAAATTTCCTACAACTCTTGACGCGTAAATTCTTAGTAGATAACCATACCTTGTCTCCTATGGAATATAATGGTTGCATGGTGCGATGTTTATCTGTAGCTCTTTTTTGAGCTTCTTTTGCTTGTGCCAAATGACATTGTGCCTGGTGTTGAATGTTTTCCAATTTATGTACATAGTCATTTACTGATCGACTTGTCAAAGGAGAATTATCTCGCCCAAGGATGACCTTAGGATGAAACCCATGGGCACAAAAGAAAGGGGACATGCCTAAAGAGGAGTGGTCCATATTGTTATAGGTAAATTCCATAGCCCATAGGATATCTGACCATTCTTGTTCACAAGTAGTTAACATGCAACGTAAATATTGCTCTATGGTCTGATTCGTGCGTTCCGTTAAACCATCCGTTTGAGGATGGTAACTGGATGAGGTGCGTACTTCCATGTTTAATGATTTTCCAAGAAGTTGCCAAAAACGAGAGATGAATTGAGCACCTCTATCGGAAAGCACGACAGAGGGAATTCCATGTAGTCTAATTATTTCCTTCATAAAGATTTGAGTCATTTCAAAAGCAGTAGGTAACTTTCGCAAAGGTATAAAGTGAGCCATTCTAGTGAAATGATCTACAACAGTCAATATCGTGGTGAAACCAGTCTTAGTACGTGGTAATTCTACGATGAAGTCAAGAGATACAGTATGCCACGGTTGTGGAGGTAAAGGCAATGGTTGTAATAAACCACTTGGGGCATGACGTGTTGATTTATTTTGTATACATATGGTACATGTTTCTACAAATCGTTGGATATCATTGAACATGGAAGGCCACCAGAACATTCGTTTAATTAATTGATACATTTTAGTAACCCCAGGGTGTACAGACAAAGGTGTGTCATGATGGGCTTGCATAACCCGATGTTGTAATTGAGATGTTGGTACAAAGGTTTGTTCATTCATGAATAAAAGACCTTTTCTCCACTGCAATAAAGGGTACTTCTTTTGCCATTCCTCTTTCTGTTTTGTCCTTATTTCTTTGGTAATGTCCGTGAGTATATCAGAGTCGATAACACCCACCTGGAAACATTGTGACGGCAAAATGAGCTGTGGCGGTTCTGGAGTTACCTTTGCCTCATCAGTTAATCCAATGCAAGATAGGGCATCTGCTTTTTTGTTATCCTTCCCTGGCCTATAAGTGATGATAAAATTGTAATCATTGAAGAACAAAGTCCAACGTAAATGGCGAGCAGAAAGGGTCTTGGCTGAACGCAATGTTTGCAAATTTCGGTGATCAGTGTAGATAGTAATAGGGTGGCGAGCACCTAACAAATAATGTCGCCATTCTTCAAAGACAGCTTTTATGGCTAGTAATTCTCTATCTGAGATTGCATAATTTTGCTCGGCAGGGGACAATTTTCTAGAGTAATATGCTATGGGATGCATTTGACCAGTATTTTTGTGTCTTTGGGACAAGATGCCTCCGATAGCAACTTGCGAAGCATCTGCTTCAATTATGAATGGTTGGGAGGGGTCCGGATGTATAAGAATGGGAGCTGAAGTAAATTGTTCTTTTAAAGTTCGAAAAGCCTGCTCAGCTATCTCATTCCACTCAAATCTTGTATTTTTTCGTAACAGCCGTGTAATTGGGGTGATAAGCTGTGAAAAATTAGGAATAAAGCGTCTATAGAAATTAGCAAAACCCAAAAAACTCTGGATTTGCTTTACTGACGAAGGACTGGGCCAAGTACTAATAGCTTGAACTTTCTTTGGGTCCATTTCTATACCAGTTGGGCTAATAACATAGTCCAAAAAATCGACTTTCGTGACATGAAACATACTCTTTTCCAATTTTACATATAGTGAATTGTCTAAAAGCTGCTGAAGAATGGCTCTTACTTGTTTTACATGTTCTTCTGTAGATTTTGAGTATATTAGGATATCATCAATATATACCACGCAACATATGTCCAGAAAATCCCTTAGAACCTCATTTATAAAGAACTGGAATGCTGCCGGAGCGTTGCAGAGTCCGAAGGGCATTACTTGATATTCGTAAAGGCCGAATTTTGTACGAAAGGCTGTCTTCCATTCATCGCCCTCACGGACTCGCACTAGATGGTAAGCTCCGCGCAAATCCAGTTTAGTATAAATGGTCGCATCTTTTATCTGGTCCAATAACGTTGGTATGAGTGGTAAGGGATACCGATTTTTATGGTCACGTTGTTGAGTGCGCGGTAATCGATACACGCGCGCAAGTCCCCCTCTTTCTTTGGTATAAAAAAAGAGGCGACGAAACCGGTGACTTGGAGTGCTTGATGAATCCATTGGCAAGATATTCATCTAAGTAATTACGCAAGTGCTCATTCTCAGATTCAGTCAAGGCATAAATACGACTGCAAGGCAGTGTGACGCCCGGAGTCAAATCTATGCGACAGTCGTAATCCCTATGTGGTGGTAGGGTGTTTGCCCTTTTTTTGTCAAAAACGTCTTTAAGATCATCATACTCTCGGGGAACCCCCTCCACAACTAACACATTCCTAGACTCCATGGGAAAGTCATAACCTTGGACTACATGTTCCAGTGCTTGGTGTTGTAGACATTCAGAACGACAATACTTAGATTTAAACAAAACAGTTTTTTGTGACCAGTCGATAAGAGGATTATGTAAAACTAGCCAAGGGATGCCTAGTATCAGGCGAAATTGAGGGGCATCAATAACGTCAAAAAATATCTTTTCACTATGTTTTGTGGAACATGTCATGGTAAGGGTCTCGGTGTGATATGTTATAGGACCGGAGGTTAGTTCTTTCCCGTCTACGGCTCTTACAATTTCTGGGGGGTTTTTTTGGACGCTTTTCCATCCTAACTTGTGCATTAATTGTGCATCGACAAAATTGCCCGTGGCTCCTGAATCAATTAAGGCGTCTATGGACCAAGATCTAGTTTTGTCCTCAAGTGATTGTAACAATACTCGAATACTGATATGACTTTGAGGTAGTGTAGGAGTAGTGGAGGCCAAACTAGACTGTTTACTCGAGAAACTGACCTCGTCGTTTGTCGAGCAATCTAGTTTTCCGACTGCTGTGAAATAGCCACCTCGTTTACCTTTATTCTTGGTTTTGTAGGTCGACTGGGACATTCTTTAACGAAATGCCCAGCCTTCCCACAATATAAACATTGATTTAATTTCCTTCGTTTCTCTTTCTCTTCCTTGGTGAGAGGGCCTCTAACGATTCCAATCTGCATGGGTTCCCCTAGGTCTGGTTTGTTAACTGACTCTGGTTTACTACTAAATCTCTCTTTATATTGAAACACCTTATGCTCGGTTTTCCCTTTCTCACCTCTGCGTTCAGACAAACGATGGTTTAACTTTACTACTAGATCTATGAATTCCCCACAATCTGTTGGAGGGTCCAAGATTTGGGTGACCATATCCTTGAGATCATCCTTAAGGCCCCGATAAAATAAAGAGACACGTTTCTCTTCGGGCCATTCGGCCTCAATCACAAGTCTGTTAAATACTGAAATATAATGTAATAGATCAGAAGAACCCTGCTTGAGATTCAATAACTCATGATCTGCTGACTGCACGAAGACATGTTTAGCGAATGGTTTTTTCATTGTGGCCTTGAAACGCCTGAGGTCATAAAGAATCGGGTCATCTCGTTCTACAATCGGCACTGACCATAAGGCCGCATCCCCTCCTAAATATGACAGGATAAAAGCTATCTTGGAGGAATCGTCCGGAAAGGCGGTTGCTTTCGCTACAAAATGAAGGTGGCATTGATTCAAGAATATAGTACATTTACTGCTATCTCCATAAAATCTCTCGGGGGGTGCTAACGGGACCGAGACTGGAGTCACTACTTGAATTTGTGTAGGCAGAGCATTGGAGCCACTATCTGCAATGTCTGCATATGCGGGTGAAAACTAGGTGGTTTTAGTATGGGTTTCGATGCAGACGGGAAGCTCCAAGATTGTGCCCTAGCTGCATCAGACGTTGACATATTAGCTTGCAGAACTGAAATATCTTTTCGTAATCCAGCATTCTCTGCCTTGATATCTGCTAAAAGAGCAGCGATTTGCTGCAACGAGATCTGTGGTGATTGGTCCATAGCGTCTGGGCGAAACTGTATTTGTGGGCTTAGCCTTCTGTCAGGTTACCAACACACTCTTACCTGCAAGACGTTGCTCTCTTACCTGTAAGGTGCTTGGTTGTGTTTCGCAGAGACGCTATGAGCCAACCTCCCAGGATCCCTAGAGTATAACCTGTGATCATGTAATTACACTGTGGTTACAGAATTGAAAACTAGGGAGGAGGGCCGGAATCGGACGCTGATGAATTCCTGTTGTCGACCTGCGAGGCAACAAGGAATCTTTGTTTAGGGGCGTAGAGCTTTTTGACAAAATGCTTAGTTGACTAACATCCCCAAACCTTTATTTCTGGGAGATGAGTGATGTAGCTGTCCTACCTGCGAATCAACAGAAATGAGCCTAGCGTCCTAGTTGTCGTCGTGGATGTCGTCCGTTGGGTTGAAGTCAGGATGGTGGTGTCCGTCAGGATCAAGACGTTTATTCTCTGTTTTGGTGTGATAAAAAACAAGATATGAGCTTTTCAATCCTTGTGCATCAAAGAAGCACTTCACATGTTGTAACTTGTTTTCACCTTTTGTTATTCTAACACTTACTTCGTTATTATACTTCTTTCTTTACTCTCTCACTCGGTTCTGTAAACAAATGAATGAGATGCACCACACATAGAAACAAACCCCTATAATAGTACTTAATGTTCTAAAAATATCTTAACCTTTTTATACAATTGTGCTGTACAAAATGTCCTTCTGTGATTCCAAAAGGAAGTTCCAAAAGTTCCAAAAATTGTCCTTTCTATATATGCGCTGTTAGTTCTCTGCTGTCTTGCGATGGGCGCCTTCAGTGCACAAGAATCAAGAAAAGTACTTAGCTTTCTTTTTCTTTTCAGGCTCCATGGATGCTGCAGAAGCTGAAGTCCAAGATAACCCGGAAACGCTCAGGTAAGCAGAGACGATGTCCTCATTACCACAGACTGAAGGCTAAGCGCCTTCTGGAACTCGGGGGTGGCATTTTATAGTCATGCCACACCCTGAGCCGCTCCTTGAACGACCGCTACGTTGCGCGTGTTCAGACGCGCGGTAACGTGTAGCGAATGCAGTCTTCCCTTGATGCTGTCAGTGCGCGCGCATAGCGCAAAGCGTTGTTTTGAGTTTTCAGTTTGTTGGAGACCTTCACAGAAGCCTGTACAAGAACGCTAAGACAGGACATGTTGAGATTCTAATCAAGACCAAAACAAGCAGTACAATAAAAACAAGCATTGGTCAAACCAGCGTTAATGTGACAAATGAACACGTAACACCCAAACAGAAAGTTCACTACATGGAATACACCTAGGCTAACATAACATGGAGTGCTGGATGCACGGGACAGGGGTATCTGGGTACACGCAAACTCCATGTTTGTGCTACAAGGGCCACGACACATGTCCGGCATGGAATCATGACAGAATTGATGTCATGTTTGAGAAACTGTGTTCTTGTTGAAGTACCCTCCACTTCTTTGCCTGGTGTTTGATTCAACTTTGACTGAGGTGTACTGGGTCCCTGATAACCAGGTTCCCAGTACCAGTGTTCTTTCCCTAAAACTGTACCACAAGTGGCTCAACTTCCGAAACCCCTATCAGTCTCTAGTAAAAGTTACACCTGGTACCTAGGCCATTGGGACTGAAGAGCGTCCACTAGAGTTGCAGCACAACTTGTGCCACCCTAGGGACCCCTCACCAAGATCATGCTTCAGTCCTGTATCTATTTTTAGTTGTTTTTTAAACATCTCAGTTCCTTGCACGAACATGGTAATCAATTCAAACATGTGACGCTTCCAGTACAGACGCACACTGCTTTGCCCTTGGTAAGAACTTTTTATTTAACAATGCTAACATTAGCAGTTTGTTAACAAACGGGCATATACTAGTCACAAAAATTGTCATCCATTATACTGCAGAAATAGTGAGCAGTAACTTGTGCAGTTTTTAACCGCCTCAGAAGATAACGGCTTTCCTTAGCAGAAAAGAAACCAAAGGTATTAGCACTTTCATATTCGTTTTTCCATTTCCTTTTTCGAGTCTACCCTTATTCATTTAAATGCAATTATTTTTTAACATTGATTACATTGCAGGCCACGTTCCTGCATTTGCGAACATTTCCTGCACTAGCTGCAACTATTTCTTTACTTCGAGTAAGTGGTTATCTCTTTATTACCACAGTTCAGTCTTAGCTTTGACACAGTGGTTTGAATCACTTGCATGTCGGGATCACTTCCCTTATCGGTAAACTTTTCAAAGTTTTTCTTCTTTTCTCACATTTCAACTATCACCATTTCAGTGTTATTTATAGTCGGTGTAGCAGTCATTTTGAAACACTTTGTTTGATCGGTGAAGGACCTGCTTTTCAGTTTATAAACCAGCAACTCTACTCCTCTTAGTGGGCACTTTACATCAACTTTACTGACTAATTCAGATACATTATTGAATATGTAATAGTACCTCCTGCCTGTATATAACAGTATCATTAAACAAGCATCTTTACTGCTTATATTTACAGAGGACCGCGAAGAAGGGATCTCCTTCCCAAAATGCATTAGGCACTCACAAGAATGTTTTTGAGAGAACGTCAATGTTGTTAAACAAGAAAAACAGGATATTATTTTCAAAAGAACCATTATGTAGTCATCTATATCAATGTATGATTTATTGTATATTGTCTCGTGAAAAATTATTATAAAAGAGTGGGAAGATATCCACAACAATAAAAATCACAGTGTAATTCATTTGAACACATTTCCATTGTATGTACACTCAAGAATAAACTTGTTAATTCTGTTGAATGAATCCTCAAGCTGTGCGGCCAGGTCACAAGTGATCCTGTACACTTGCTATAATTGCAATTGTTATATGAGGTAGGCAGCCTCATCCCTGACCAGCACGTTAAGCATATACTAACATTGATAAACTAGTTCTACAAGTCATTGCAGAATCAAATCTAAATTTACTTTAAAAAGGGTGTGCACAACACACGTCAGTCATTATCTCATTTGCTACACACCTTTGTGTGCCATGCCCACAGACACTGCATGAGGTATAGGTAGGTCACCCCTAATGCAGGCCTTACAGCCGTAAGGCAGGACGCACTATATCCCATGTGTGGACATATCTGCATATCTGCATTCTACATTCTGCATATCTGCATTCTGCATTCTACATTCTACTTCTAAATTCTACATTAAAGGAACATGCCACTAAAACACGAAGTATAATTACACACTTACCATACTACACAGGACGCACTATATCCCATGTGTGGACATATCTGCATGAACAGATATGACCCTACAATATCTAAGTCCATTCTCGGCTATTGTAAATGCACAGGGAAGCCAATGAGAGTACATGGGCTGGACACCGTCAATGTAAGTTCCCCAGCACACATGATGGCTTCACTGTACCCAGGGATGTTTGCTACCAAACATCTTATCTTAATAAGTCCACATTGATAGGAGTGTTGGATTTATTACTAAATGCCACAGGGTCCTCTGAAAACCTACCAAACACTGGTGTGGTCTCTGACTAGTGTTAGCCAGCCTGCCACCACCAGACATGTTTCTGACCTCATGTGATGAGAGCCTTCGCTCTCAGAGGCCAGGAACAATTCCTGCTCTGGGTGGAGGTGCTTCACACCTCCCTCAGGCCGGAATGGCATTCCAAGGTGGGATGCTTCAAAGGCAATGCCGCCCTCGAAATCCAGCCCAGGCATCTCCAGATAGTGGAGGATGCCAACCCCACTGTCCTGCTCCACATTTGGTGGGGGGACAGGCGGGAGAATTAGTTAAATTAGAAGGTGGGCCCACATCCAGCCAGCACCGCCCCTAAGGTGGGGCAAGTAACGTAGACCCCACTTTTCAGTTTCCTCCATCTTGCTTGAGAGGGAATTAGCCGATTAGGGTCAGGGTTCTGCCCACTCCCCAAAGGAAGCGATCACATAGAGGGTGTAGACACCCTAAAGTTAGGTAACCTAGTAGCTACTACCTGTGACCCCCTGTAACACCCATAAATTTAATATTTAGATAGCACCCCTGGACCCTGAACTTTAGATTTCTGCTGACCTAAGAAGACGAAGGACTGAAGAGTCACGAAAGCAGAAAAGAGGAGAAGAAGCAGCTGACTTGGCCCCAGCCTGACTGGCCTGTCTGCATCCCTCATCGGGAACTGTACCAAAGTTGAAAAGTTCAAAAGCTTTATTCGGTATGTATAAAACAACCATAAAAGTATACATACATTGAAAACTGATTGCATTACACATAAAAAACAAGACAAATAGCATCCAGTGCGCAACATGGGGCCAAAATAGATCACATCTAAAAACGTACATACATTAAAACTAAATATATTACATATAAAAAGAATCGGGTATTAGAAAACGGAGCAGATGACGCATGGACTATGACATGAGGCCAAAGTTAATCACATTTAAAACACTTAAAATATTGTGTTTAAAAGACAGCACAAATTCTTAAAAGATTTTGGGGGGTCGTTGCTATAACGATGCAACAATACTCTTGCATGCATTAAAAGCATTTATAATAAAAAGTGCTACATTGAGGCAAACCCTGACGTTGTTAAGTTCGGACAGGTATTTTACTGTAGCAAGCTGTGAACCACTGCCATACGCAAGTAAAAGTGGTTTTAAGTAGTAATTTCTAAAAACCTGTGTAAAAACCACAAAACAGCATAAAGTGCACAGTGCTCTGTCTACTCTGTCCGTCACATGGGCAAGGGATCGTGGCTTGAGGACAAATTTTTATATTAGGGAAAGCCACTAAATGATGGGCAATTCCCAATCTAAGTCTGACTAATAGAAAACGGTGCATAAGATTTGGAATGTATGTTAAGTAATCTTGACAGCCCACATTGGAGGTAAGTGATAAATAAAATTGTACAGTTGGTTTTCTACATTCACAATCGAGCCGAACGTCCCTCCTATGGCTCATAAAAGTTTCTCTAATGGCCAACTTCCTGAGTAAAGATACTTTAGTAGGATTAGTCCGTATTGACATCCTGAATAATTTACTGTACAATGAACTGTTATAGCTTAACCAGGGAATCTTCATCGCATTATCCAGGGTAAAACAGTCTAAAATAATTGATTTTGTAAAACTGGTTTCTTCCTTGGACCATATGGAGTGCCAGAGCAATAATGGGCGAGATGCAACTATATCTATAAACTACTGTAGCCCCACTTCTTTGTGTATAATCCCTGAAGATGCAGTGGTGGGTAGTCTGAGGAGGCGTTTGAGGTAACTATTTTCCTCTGTCTGTAATACAGAACAATTATGATAGCCCCAAATACCAGCCCCTTATGTTGCAGTCGATAAGACCCTTGCCCTATAAATAGTTGTCATCTCCTTGACCGGCCTAGAGGCCAGTTTTGCTGAAAATCTAAAAATACCATGGGTACCTCTAGCCATTTTGCTCCTGACATCGGTAATTTCACGAGTCCACGACCCGTTACCTCAAAAAGTAATGCCCAGGTAGCTAAAGGTATCAACTGTGTTCACTGGCGATTTATCTATAAAAAATATTCTACTTTGTTTGTCCCGTACCCCGCAGACCATAGTATAAGTTTTACTTTTATTAATAACTAATTTCCTGTCAGCAATAAAAACACTAAAAGCATTCATCAAACGTTGCAGTCCCACTGGAGTCCTGGCCAACAGGACAGCGTCATCTGCATATAAAAGTAAAGGTATGGGGCGCCCAGCCACTTGGGGGCGTCGGCAGGCACTCCTCGTAAGGTCTCATCTACCCCAATAATAAACAAGGAAAATAACAGTGGCGCTAATACACAGCCTTACCGAATGCCTCGCTTAACTGCAAAGGTTTTGGTGCATTCCCCCCCTGGGGCCATAGCGGACTTTGCTCGTTAGATCCTCAGATAATCTGGCCAGGAAATGGATGATTGGCCTGAGTGCCCCCATAGCAAGCAGAGTGCGCCAAAGGATGATATGAAGGATGATATGATCTACTAAGTCAAAGGCGCTGCTCAGATCAGCAAAGCAGAGATATAATTTACCGCCTTTGGCACAGGTGTACTTGCCTATAAGTAGATCAAGGTTCACACATTGCTCTATGGTCCCCAGGCCTTTCCTGAAGCCAAACTGAGCAGGTGAAAGTATTGAGTAATCCCATGCCCATTCTTCTAGTCTTTTTAGCAAGACTTTACTCATCACTCTCACTGATGAATCTAAGAGTGATATAGGCCTGTAATTTTTGGGGTCTGATTTGTTGCCCTTCTTAAAAATAGGAACTATAATCGATGTGCCCCATGTCGGCGGAGTCTTTGTCTCCGCAGCCATATTAAAAACCCTGGTTAGAATTGGTACCCATAACTCAACGTTGTTTTTAAAAACATCCACAGGGTCCCCATCCGGCCCCGGGGCTTTGCCCCCTTTGCTTTCTTTCAGAGCCCATGACACTTCTTGTAACATGATATTTAGGGGTGCATGTGGATAGAACGATTGTTCTTCATTTCGAGTAGTTACCATTTCTGCCATGCCTGAGCTAAAAATACTAAAAGTGGGCAACCCATGCGTCGCAAGTGACATGTGACAGCAATTCCGGGAAGGAATCATCCTTTAGGAAGGGAGAGTTAACAGTATCCCAGAAAAGTTTGCTATCTCCTGTATCTGCTGCTTGGGACAGTTTCAACCATGCTTCGTTTTGTAGTTCTTTTTTTCTAACTAACAGGACCTCTTTGTGTTTAAATCTAAGGGATTTGATCAATAAATTAGGAAAAGACTTTTCGGCGTAACACGGTGCTAGAGTGAGGAGCTACAGGGCGTACTCGCCAGAGCCTTCCCACGGCGGATGGCGCCGCGTCACTCTTGTTTTGCCTAAATGGCGTACCAATTTTAATAGGATATATTTGTGGCATCGATAGCCAGTTTCAGCGACACAAGCCTAATAACTTTATCTTCCTACTTAAGATTTACTGAAGTATTGGAATTATAAAGATTCTACGCATTGAAGTAACTTTTAGGACCCGCTGGGTCGGAAGTATCACCAGCTGGGAGGTCCGAGGACTTGCTATACTCTTATCGAGCCCTGAAGAAGTCAAGGGTTATACACCCAATGACGAAACACGTGTTGGCTGGCCTGTGAAGCGACACACCATTAAATCAACACTCCGAGCAAAGAACACTGTGTTGTCATTTTTTTAAATAACGTTTACTTTGAATGTATTTACTCTTATGTGTGTGCACAGGATCTGTTGTTATATTTAGAAGGACCTTTGTCCAGAATTGAGGGTTTTGGGGTTTTCCCTCACTTGTTGCACCACATCATTATAACCATCTTCCCTATACGCACAACACTAGGTAAGCGCCCTATCATACCCTGTGATAATTAATACCCCCTTTTTCGTCTTACCACTTACATATGTTAGCTGAGATTAGAGCGTGGTCGATAACAGAGGTTGAATTTCTCCCTATAAAGGTTGAGATTTGTGTTTCCCATCACTATACAGGGCATTTTCCAGTAATTGAAGATCAAACTTAGTGATCAAAAATTTAATAAATTACCATATTCATTATGGGGGAAATGCAAGTATCCAAGTCCATCCTCATCTGTCATCCCACATACCCATATAGCAGATTGGGGGCATGTATGAATATTAAAATCTCCGACCCATAATAGTATAAAAATATTTTTAATGGACTGGACAAGGGCCTCCAGACCTCCTTCGAGGTCTAAAACTACCCTCCCCCGGGTATTATTAAGAACATTATTATAGTACTTATACTCATATCAGCCTTTGAATTAGGCAAAATACAAAGGTACGTCTTTGTAGTGCACAAGACCCTGCCTTTCCCTGGCCTGTCTCCAGATACACACTACAGGGGGTGGAAACATCTTTGTGTGAGGACAGGCAGATCCCTATTCAGGTTTCAGTGTCCTCTCCCCCCACCACTCTGGTACAGGAAGGCCCATCAGCCTGGTGATAGGCCAGTACGCGGAAGACTTTTAATTCCGATTTAGAGTATCAAAAATTGGGGTTCATGTTGCCTGTCTGCAGCTTTAGAGTGGGGGGTTACTACCTCCTGTAGTAAACACCCTTCTTCCACTCCACTTTCTGTCAGCTGGGGAACAACCATCTCAAGCTGAACAGCTGCCTGACTAGTCAGGACTTCTTGTGGGACAAGTGTGGCTGCACCAGTTGTAACTTTGGAGTTCTCCCCTACTGGTGTAGAATCTCGTTGGCTCACTGGAACTTTGGCTAAAAGTTGCCCACATTTCCTAAACTTTCTCTTGTTCTTTTTCTTTTGGGGTTTACTTGTACTAGTTGTAGGTTCAGCCCCCTCAGAATCCTTGGGTGAGGACTTGTACTGGACTAGTACCTCTTTTTCACTCAGACCAATCTCTGGGTGGTCATTTCCAAGGAGACAGTCAAGGGTGAGGACTTTACTGACTACCACCCTTCTCAAACTAAGGGACCCTGCTATTTCTAGGGGTACTACAGCCATAGCCCTTACAGTGATCTCCCCTGGGATAACCCTTACTATTTTTGTCTCACCTTGGATATACTGGTTGGAGAGAATGAGCCTGTCATGCACAATGGTGTGTCTGGTACAGGTATTTCTCAGGTTAGTGGCTGGGATTCCATTCACCAGTAGGTGGTGAAAGTGTCTACTCCCCTCTGGAAACTTCAACTCACCTTGTGGGCCCATTTACCAGTTAAAGGCTAGGAGGACTTCTTTTTTCTGAGACATTACCCTCTAAGGCAACATCTGCAACCCCTGGAGTTACACTAGAGGTTTTGATTTTTGGACAGCAAGGATCCTTGACTAGGTGCCCTATCTTGTTACAGTTAAGGCACCAAGTCTTCTTGGGGTTCCAGTTCTTACCCTGGTACCCACTTTTGCTTTGTGAGGTGTGTCGGGCCCACCCTCCTGGACAGGTTTTTGGAGGCCTACAGAGAACTCCTTACTTTTATCTTTACTTTCAGAGTGGTTCACTTGGGAGGGGGGTGCTTTCTGGCCTCTTTCTTTTGGTCACCCCACCATGTCTAGTTTTGGGCACTCTCGTTCTTACACAAATGATCAGCCTTCCTCCCCAGTTCTTGGGCAGGCACTGGCCTCAGGTACACCAGATATTGATGCCACTTTTCCTGCAACAATTACTTAACAGATGTTCTTTCATAATTATATTGTAAAGCCCATCATAATCATGCACATTGTTACCTTTTAACCAACCACCTAGTATTTTCACTGAAAAGTCCACAAAATTAACCCAGCACTGACTAGGGTTTTTTCAGTCTCCCTGAACCTGATTCTGTATTCTTCAGTGGTGGTGAGTCCAAAGTCCTCAATCAGGGTACCCTTTGTGAAGTCATAAAACTCAATATCTGTCTCTTTCAGTATCAGGAGTCTATGCCAGAGACCAGTTCCCAAAGGAGAGCACCCTAACACTTCTTGGCTACCTTTCTACTGATGCAAGCTATCTCGAAAACGGTAAACCACTTGGTGATATCATCACCATCTGTATATTTAGAGACAATCCCTTTGGGGACTTTTGGGTCAAAAGATTCCTCTCTCTCTCCCTTACTACGATATTGCTGCCACCAGAAATGGGTCCTAGGTCCATCTCTTTTCTCTGTTTCTCTATGTCCAGGAGGTGAGCTTTTAAAGCCAACCTCCTGGCTAATCTTTCTAGGACAAGCTCCTCCTCTGATGGAGCTTCTTCTTCTGCGGCAGGGGTCTCCACCAGCCCCTCAGCATCCTCCTCTCCTGTTTGACGATCCTCCTGGGAATCATCTTCATCTACTGCATGATCTTTCTCATATTCTGCCTAAAGCTTTCTAAGCTTATCTTTGGTAGCATGAGAGCCAGGTTTAACACTATAACTTTTACAGAAGACCTCTTAATTGGGAGTATGACAAGTCCATGTAAGGTGTCAGGTCGAGCTCATGAGCTTGCCCTTGTGGGTTATTCGTTATTGCACTAAAGTTGGGAGTTTATTGTACAGTTAAAAAAACATTAACACTTTTCTTTTATCCTAACAACCGGTTTTAGGGATTTAACCAAGGCCCTAATAGTTAATTTTAGAAAATGTGGAAAAATAGACCAATCAAAAAATACAACTGGCTAAAGGCAATTTTGGGAATTATTTGTGTGGACACTTAGACCATTCGCCGAATAAGGTCATAGGGCTTACAGGACCCTTCCCCTTCTCTTGAGGTGAGGTCCAAGCCAGCACCAACAGGTCACCTTGGGAGGCTCTGGGGCGTCCAGTTGCAGAGGTGCATTACAGCATCAGGTGCCCCCTTTACTTCAATGGAGGATTGGTCCGGTCGCAAAGAAGCGGCAGGCTTAGACTGGGAGACCAGTCGAGCTAAACCAGCAATGGGGCTCAGCTCTTGCAATGTCCAGGGATGTGGGGGCACCTTCGGTTCCCTTGTCCAGGGCCCAGGGGCAACGGGTGCAGCAGTGTCCTTAGGCGTCTGGTTTTTGCCACCCGGAACGGTCGTGGTTGAGGGGGCCTGCACAACGAGGCTTCAGGTGGCATCAGGAAGTCTACAGTAGGCAAGCTCAAGGTGGGGTTTGTCTCTGCTGGGCTGGGGATCCACACTAGCACCATTGGCCCACTTCAACTCGGGCTTGGAGAGACGGGTGCATTGGTGCATTCCGGTGTCAGTATTTGGCAGTCTGGAGGCCTCGCTGTGGATCTTGGGTGCCTGCGGGATGCAGGGGAGCAGCTCTGCTACTCCACGGGAAACTCTTGGTTCTTTTTTGAAGGCAGGTAGTCACCCCAGGCTTTTGGAGTCACAGTTGCAGGACGAGTTGACTTTGGTGCAGTTCTCGATGAGGGATGCAGGCAGGCTGGCAGGGCTGGGGCCAAGTCATTTGCTTCTCCTCCTCTTCTCTGGTTTCACGGCTCTTTGGTCACACAGTAAAAACACTATAAAAGGAGCCAATACCAGTTTAGAAATTAGCCAATATTAATTTGAATAAAACAAGACCTAAACAACAATAACCCAACATACACAAGTCAAGATATGAATTTTCAAAGATTAAATAAAGTTTAGTTCTTAAAAATCATTGGTTGTGCTTGATCTGGACAAAGTACCTTGGATACGTCGAAAATCAAAGATGATGCAAAGTGCAGGGGAGGTGAGGTGCCAACAAAGCAGGCGATGTGTTGGTTCCTTCCTGGCACAGGGGAGGTGATGTGTTGGTTCCTTACTGTTAGGCAGGGAAGGTGATGCGTTGGTTCCTTACTGTCGCTAGGGAAGTGATGAGTCACTTTCGGATATGCTGCCTTGGTTCCTTACTGCGGTGTGGTGTCAATGAAGAAATCAGCACCCAGGAACAATGTGTCGATGATGCATCGAAAGTCAAGTCATTCTGCGTCGATTCCACAGCAATGAAGCAGGCGCTGGATCGAAGCCAGATCAGTGCATCACTGACTTCGGTGATGTGGTGCTCGAAACTCATGCAGCAGCAGTTCTTCTGGCGCACTGCGATGGAAAGCTGGGGCGTGCGTTGTAAGCTGCAGTCATTGCATCAAGCGGGAACCACGCTCTGGTGCAGGCAGCGGTGAGGCATCAAGTTTTGCAGCGATGCATCAGTTCGGAATGACGCTGGGAGTCAATGTGTGGATTTTTCTTCTTGTTGCACCAGAACTCACTTCCAAGGGTTCAGCAACTGGATTTGGTACCACTTGGCAAGACAGGACTCTCAGCAAGAGAGCCCAGGTGCTGGTAGGTGAAGTCTTTTATGGCCCTAAGACTTCTCAACAGAAGGCAAGCTCAACTAAAACCCTTGCAGAACCTTGGAAGCAGGCTGTAGCAAGCAAAGTCCAGTCCTTTCACTCCTGAGCCCTTTTTAAAAATACACAACCCCAGCCCTGAGCCCTAAAACCCCCTCCCCAGGTACTTTTTAGAAAAGAACAAAAAAACAGTCTGAAGCCCAAATCGATGCCCAATCCCCCTCACCTCCACAGGGCGACAAGGCTCCTCTTCTCATGCGAGCCATGGCACAGTTCGTCAAGAGGAAGCTGAAGGCTCTCCATTTCCTCTGATGATGCCACTGCGCCAATAACTCTGATAGCACCAGTCAGTTACTTGCATATCCATTACCACCTGTGCAATGCATGCGTGGTAAACACATACGCGGTGTAAAAACATGCGTGGTAATGGCTATGAGTAGTAACACTGCATGCGTTGTTACGCATGCATGGTAAAGGTACTGTGTGGATACAGCAGCATTGTAATGGCTGTTTCCCATAGTTAGTGATGTGAAGTATCATATATTTTGTTCCTTACAGAGGACATTGATGTTGGGGATTTCTAAGCACTTTACAATGTTAAAAGACAACAACATTAGTATGTGTTGTGTGTTTAAAGCCCTAGACTCTAATTGATGTGAATGTAGAGATGTATCTACTATATGTTTGAATTACATGTGCTACGTTAAAAACTCACCTCATGGAAATTAGAAAACACATTATATACTCTTTACAACTGTACATAATGTTTTCTGTACAAATCAAATGAAAATTATGGTAGCTACCTGTATTGTCTCACAAACCCCTAGATCAGGGCTCTCCAAGCAGTTGTATGGGAGCTGCCAGAAGTTCCCAGACCCCTTCAGAGTAGCACACAACCTCAAGGTCATTTATTAGATGGGCACAAGGTCATTTTTGCATGTAAAAGTTAAGGGAAGGCTGTGGTCAGGTGACATCATCTTCATCATGCTACGGATAATAAGGCCTGACAAAGAGCCGTGCTCAGTCAGAATATTAGGCCAGGTTGGGGTTGAGTCACAGGGACAAATAACTGAAAAACTGAGTTACATCTGTCATAAACATATATCCTTGCCAGGTCAAAGTTTGAGGTGTGCTTAAAAATATGCCACTGAATGCTTTTAAATGGATGACAATCAAAAGGGAGAATTACCTAACTTCTTGAGCTATCACTTCATTTAATTTTATACCCATTTTAAAGTGTGTCATGTCCAAACTGCAGCCCTCTTACTTACAGTGGCCACTACTAATTGTGCCATAAGTATTTATGTTTAGCCTTCAGTAGTTCACAATCTTTTGCACTGATCAGAAGTAGGTCACATCACAGAATATGTAGGAGGCCCCTGGGCTAGACGATGTCACAGGCCTGGATTGGTGAGTTTATACCATAATATGGGATGAGGGTGGTCAACAGGTCACTACAAAAGTGTGTATTAAGATATTGGTTTTGGTAAGCATGTGAAAATACACATGTTGTATGTTAACTTATGAGTCATGCTAGTGATAGATGTGCAAAAAGTTTGTTACATTAATGCAGACAAACAAAAACTCACAAAACTTGTTTTTCCTTTCATGTCTTGTATCCATACAGGTCAACGCCCATCAGAAGTGGGACATTTGGAAGGTCATTGCCAGGAAGGTTCAGACCCTGGGACTCTACAAGTGGTGCAGCATCCATTGCCTCAAGAGGTGGGAGGACTTACAACTCTGGATCAGAAAGTCAACCGAAGTCCAACTCGGGAAGTCTTCCCAATGAGGGAAGTGCATGTACCGCACCCTGACCCCCCTAATGGCCTGCATTCTTGCAGTGGCCTGTCCGGAACTTTAGGGGCAGTTGAGGGCCCAACAGCATTAACACGGGGGTACGTTCTTATCAGAGTTTCACATGTTACATGACAAATTCTTCCCCATCAACATTAAGGTTGACCCATGTCTAACACACAAGAAGAATTCTTGAAGGTGTAAGTTTCGCACAATGTGTATGACGATGTGCTTTGTCAATTAATTCTTTGGCAAGGATCCCACCTGATTCCAGTTCACAACTAAAGGACTGCTCTGAGCAGACACATGGCTGCCTAAACTCCATATACACATCAGGTTATTTGATGGCATGAGGGACAGTTGTACCAAACAGGCCAATAGTCGTTATTGTGTCAGGTGTGATGCTTCTTCACTGTTCTAGATGATACAAAGGTAGTCCTATTACATGTGACATAGCATGCTAAGCACTTATGATATATAGTAGATGTACCAAACGTCACATTGGAAAGTTGGGATTCTACACAAAGAAGAGTGAGCATGTGATCCAAAATGACTAATTGTGTTTAGCATCAGACATACTGTTTCATATATGTTCAAAGTGACAGATTGGCATGCTGTCTTACTCCTTCACAAATGTGGGTCTAAACCAGTCTGTTTTTGGACAAATAATTGTGATAGGCATACCATTTTTTGATGAATCACAGACAGGAATATGTCAGCTTTGGTGACAGAGTAACACACACCCAAACCCATTTCTCAATGTCCTTTGTCATGTCCAGATAGCTAGCAAATCAATGATGTAGAAAAATAAGAAAATGTAAGGGATTTTGGCAGATGGAATGTTCCATCACATATATGTAGGAATATTCCATCAGGAAAACTCAGAATCAGACCAAAACCCATGACTCATTAGGCAAATATTGAAATGCATCAAGGTGTAATATGTTGCATATTGTGATTTACATTTGAATCTTTAAAGTAATTATTATATATGAATCATTGTATGTAATGATTACTGTGATGTTCTATAACTTTTTGACTAGAGTGAAAGCCAGCATATTTAGCAAAACTATTTCACAAAGATACAACAAACTTCAAATAATTAGAGGTATTTAGGAGGGAAATGTGAAAATGTTTTTGCTCTTTACTGAAGTTTATTAGAAATGTTTCAAGGGCTACGTATTTACTTATGCTGTAGAAGTCATTTGTCAATCCATCCAAATATTTGTTTCTGACTGTCTTCAAGAGCATGGGTATCTACACTGTATGTGCTACATTGCTAAGCTACTTAAGTACAGAATTTATTTATAATTTTTGACAATTGACATATAATTTGGTGACTTGAAGTAAGTGTTACCATTGTGAAATACCCAAACAAAGGTAACCTGCTTTCAGTTTATGCTAATATTGGTACAACATTGCAGTATTTGTTGACACACATTTATTGATATATTTACTTATTGAGAACGAAAGTATGCAGATTTTATGGCCTTATGAACACATTGTATAAAGGTATTTTTGGTTGATTTCCATTTGTACATATCCAGCTATGTAACCACATAGATGAATACCACCCACTTGATCAATTCCAATTTGGCTTCCGTCAGGGTCACAGCACCAAAACGGACCTCACTCACATAGTCGATGATGCGCTTATAATGATTGATCTTAACGAATCCTGACTTCTAATCCTCCTCGACTTCTCATCAGCTTTTGATACTGTCAAACATGAAAATCTCTTGAACATACTGGAACGCAGGATGGGACTATCTGGTTCAGTGTTAAAATGGTTTGCCTCATTTCACCACAACAGAACATAAAGAATTAAAGTCTATCAGTCCTTTTCCAATTCCACTCCATTCACACTAGAGACCCCTCAGGGGCCCTCTCTCTCACCCGCACTCAACTTGTTCATGGAGCCTCTAACTGAAATCTTCAATGCATCTAACATCCACTATCACATGACAACATACAGTTGTATCTGAAAATCTCTTCCCCTGATGACATCAAGTCACTTAACGGCTCTCAAATGTATACCACACATCATTGACTCTACAAGATCTCTGGGAATAATACTTGATAGGAACTTGAACATGTAGGAATACATCAGCTCAACTATCAAAGGAACAAACTTCCAACTGAGCATCCTAAGAAAAATAAAACCCTTTCTCCCCCTGACGACTTCAAGTCCACTGTTCAAGCCTTAGTCATTTCAAGGTTGGAGTATGGCAGCGCAACCGTTTGCGGTCTACCAAACTACAAGTAAGCTCCTCTTAGAGCTTCTCTGAACTCAGCTGCAAGGCTCATCACAGGATCCAAAAACAGCAACCACATCTCTCTGGATTTGAAATCCCTAATATAGCTTCCATATGAGGCCAAGATACAACTGAAAATTGCCTACATGACCCATAAAGTCCTTCACTTTCAACATCCCTCTGAGCCTCGCTGAAAAACTGGAACTTTCTGGTGGTTGCCGATCCTCTAGGAGCTCCAGCACCCTGCTGCTGAAACCAAATAAATTTCAAAGAAAGAAAACGCATTATCGGGCCTTTTCTGGTATTGCCCCGAGAATCTGAAACTCTATGCCTCCGAAAACCAGATTGAATCAATCAACAGTGTCCTTCAAAAAAGAAGTGAAAGCTTTACTGATGAATACTTTCAATGAACTAAAAATTAGCCATTGCGTATTGTCTTGTCAGCCTGGCTCTGTACAGGCCTCCTCTCCCAGCTTGCCGTTGCTACATCCTGTATCGTTTCTGAACATTTTGTTGTATTTAACATCCATGTTTTATTGCTTAAGTATGCGATTGTATATATACCTTTGTGCTGTATGTTATTCTGGTCCTCCTCCACCATCTCTGAGGTGACTTCCAGTATCTGTCACAACCTTGTTGAGGTTTTGCTTTACTTGTCTCCTTCTCATTTGTTCATGACTTTTTGTAAAGCGCTCTGATACCCATTTGGGTCTTGTTCAAGCTATATAAAACTTTATAAATAAATAAATAAAAATACAAAGGCTAACCATTCAGAGGTGTGAAACAGTTCCTGGAGAGACATAATAATGCATAAGAGACAAGATCATACATTATATAGGAGCTATGATGGGGAATGACATAACTGTGGCCAAATGTTTTCTGAAAATGTTGCGTACATGTATGAGCTTATGCTAATGTAGAAGCGAAGTTTGAGAACCTTGAAGCAGGTGAAATCTAAAAACTTGGAAATTGTTTTATAAGCAAAGGTCACGATCAGTTCTGTTTACACAGATTCAATAAAACTATTGTATATGTAATTTCAGCATCATCTGGAGCAGGCAAAGGAGATGGTACCAATGTAGGCAGGGAAGCAGCTGGCCACTGTGATTTGGGTGCGGACACCACCAACAGACCCAGTGACAGGGAGGGTGAGGGGAGTGCAACGGAAGCGGCTAGCTCCTCAACATCTTCTTTGGGGGCCTCCTCTAGGGAACACCCCTAGTGGTGGTGGACATGACAGGAAGTCTACCAACTACATCGCCACCCAGAGTGCTATGTCCACCCTCCCTCTTGCTCCCCCCATTGGCCAAACCATCCCCCTAAAAGGGGTGCGTCTCCTTCACTTCAGGCACCTCACCCCCTGCCCCTGTCCCCCTGGCTGCGCTGAGTGAGTAGGCTAATGACCTTCTCAGGAACATCTTTGTAGACCAGACTGCACTACTGAATGCCAACCAGGGGCTTGGCTGCTAATTGCAACAAATGGTAGCCTACCTGGAAGACATTCACAGTGCTATGTCTAGTCTACAGAAGTCTTTTTAAGGTATAGCCTCCTCACTGACCATAGCCTCCCAACCACCCTAACCTTGTGCCCACCTCCCACCTGTTCCCCATCCATATTCCTTATTCCCAGAGCTGTCCCAAGCACACTTATACCTTTGCATGCATCTACTTACACAGACACAAGCAGCACACCAATACAGAAACACAAACACCACAAAAAACACAGTCATATATCCAAACATAAAGACACCTCCCCCATTACCAGCACAACCACAGAAACTGCAGCCACCACCACACCCAACCCAGAACCTCCACAGACACTGCAGCCACCACCACACCAATATATACTACACCCTCACCCAGCACCTCCACAGACACCGCAGCCTCTACCAAACCCACATTCACTACACCCATACCCAGCACCTCCACAGAAACCACAGCCACCACCACACCCACATGCACCACAACCACACCCAGCCCTTCAACAGCACACCCATCTACACCCACACACACATCAGAATAAAAACCCGCAAAACTCAAACACCCTCACTCATTCAAACAACAGACACCTATGATGCAAGACACACCCAAACATGCACAACATACACCAGACCCACAGGCACCTGCACCCTCAACTGACACATGCACATCAGACACTGCCACTCTCTCTACCTCCCAAACCCAACTCCCTCCCGAACACCCTACCCATTTTCCCATTGAAGATGTCCTTTTTACTCTTCCCTTGACCCCTGCTAAACCCCACCTCTCCCTACGCAAATGCCAATCTACCTTTTCCACACCCCAACCCACCCTTACCAAAAACCAATCTGCCCCTTCCAAACACCAACCAACCCCTTCCACATCCCAAGTCACCCCTACTAAATGCAAATCCACCCCTTCCACATCCCAACCCACTCCTGCAAAAGGCAAGAGCACCCTTCCCAAAATCATTCCCCAATGTAATATCTTGGCAGTGCTTGATCTGCCCACTAGATGCCCCATCCTGAGGAGGTTCCCATTGGCAGTGTATTTGGAGGCTAGCTTTGTACTGCTGCACAGCAGTGCAGATGTTTCACTTTATGGACTGCCATTTGGCTTATTTATTATTTTGAGAGCCTTATCTCATCCATACTTTTGATCTCACCAAATTAGTCCTGGCATTATTTTTCCTTAGCAATTGTTTAATTCCTAGCAATGTTTCTGAGTAAAATGTGAAGTACTTGTTTTTCATTACAATAATGGCAGGTAATACAACTGATTTTTGTTGTCAAAACTGTATTAATAAGTTTCCAGATAGGCATTCAATACAGTTATAGCAATGGAACAGTCTCCCATAAGAATACATGGTTAATAGGAAATACAGTTTGTATAACGTGAAAGCTGCCACATTGTATTGTTGCCTTTAAGGCCCACTGTTTAAACAAACAACTCAAAATACCTTTATACCCTCCCCCTTAAAATCCCCAAAACGTAACCTTTGGTACATGGGTGCTTCGAAGCTTGGATATTCGATAGTCAGCTGTGTAGTTCCCTTCGGAAGGCTAGGAAGGAGTTGAAAATCAGAGAGAGTTAGGGCTCTCACCTCAGTCTCCTTCTAAAGAAGAAGCTCAGTTCAAAATTGGAAAAGGTGTAGAGTCCTTGAACGGGTGGGGCATGAACATAGAGGCAGGCCTATGGAAAGATAGCTCACCAACGGACCCCAGTTATATTCAAAGGTTTTGTAGGGGTCTGTGGCAATATAAGCCATTTGTTCCATTGTGTCTGCATGCCACAATCTAGTGTGCCATTGTGTCAAGGAGGGTGCTGCTTTACATTACCATGCTGCCACCACTGCCATTTTCGTGGCCCACAAGCACATTACTGATTTATCCCCACTTGTCTGATACCCAAGAGTTTCTTTTCATATCCCCAACAGCACGAATCCTGGGTCCTCAGGTATCGGGTATCCCAGTATGACTTTGATTTGGGCGAGGATTTCAGCCCAGAAGGGGCAGATGGTCGGGCAGTCTCACCAGATGTGCTTAAAGTCACCCAACATTCCGCAGCCCCTCCAGCACAACTCTGACATCTGGGGAAAGATTCTCTTTAGTTTGGTGGGGTATAGGTACCAATCATATAAGAGATTATAGTGCATTTCTCCCAGACTCATGGAGTGTATGAACCGCGTAATATCTCGTCACAGTCTAGACCAGGTGGAGTCCGAGATAGGTTCTACCAGGATTTGTTCCCATCACTTCAGGTGCTTAGCAACTAGGTGTGATTAGCGAGTCTAATAAGAGCACGTACAGAAAGGAGATGCAGCTCTTCGTCTCACAGCCTCTCTTTGCAAATTGTTCCATTGGGGTTAGGTCTCTAGTGGCTGCCTTCCTCATGCTCGACTGGAGGACCCAGTGTATAAGTTGGATATAGGGAAGAGTTCAGTGTCAGGGAGGTGGAAGGCTCGTTTACACTGTTCAAAATTTTTAATGTCCCCATTATGAAAGAGGTCCGATATTGTCAAACAGTCCCCTAGTCGCAACACCTTGAAGGGTCCCATTCGGAGCACCGGGGGGAATTCAGGATTAAAGTTTATGGGAGTGAAGGGAGAGGGAAAAGTAGTCCATTCCGTCTGCCTATTTATATAATCCCGTACTCTCAGTGTGGTCCGTGTGGGGATGCTCAAATAAATGTTCACCAGGCGGTCACACTTTGGCTTCCAAATCAGATCCCAGATATATTTCCCCTCCACCTCTCTATCCATGTGCAGCCAATGTTTGTCTGATTCCCTTGCAGACCATTCAGGGATCACCCACAGTTAAGTTGCCTTATAATATAGGTTAAAATCCGGCAGTGCTAGACCGCCACCTGATTTAGGCAGGCGTAGCACTTTAAACGATAGGCGAGCTCTCTGACCTTGCCATATAAAGCGGATTACTAAAGAGCGCAAAGCTGAAAAGGACCCTTTTATTCCCAAGTATGTAATGTCTTTCTTAGCCCATTGGAAGGGCATAGTCTTTTCCAAGGAGTCCCTCTCCGCTGGTGGTAGAGTCAAATTGAGCAAGAATGACTTTGTCAAGTTGATTCAAAACCCCGCTACCAACTCAAATCTACGTAATTCCCCCATGAGGGCTATCAACGAAGTCCGGAGAGAGGTCAAAGATAGCAGAATGTCGTCCACAAATAGAGAAATCTTATGCTCCATGGAGCCAAAATGGACACCCTGTATCTGCGCTCTGGAGAGTATTTTGGTCGCCATCGGTTCAATGCTCAGTGTGAATAAAAGGGGTGACAACGGGCATCCCCTGTCTAGTCCCCCGGCCCAGTTGAAAGGCATTCGAGCTCACCCCATTAACCAGTACTTAGGCTCTGGGAGACACATAGTTGGCCTTATTCGTGGTAATATATTGGTCACAAAAACCAAATTTACGTAAAGTGTGGAACAGAAAAGCCCAGTCCATCCGGTCAAAAGCTTTCTCGGCGTCGAGGGCTACCAGGACCATCGTAACAGATTTCTTGGTTGTTTTCTCTACCAGGTGTATGACTCTCTGAATATTATCATGTATCTGGCGGCCTTTAATAAAGCCCAATTGGTCCGGGTGGATCAACTCCGGTAGATCATCTAACCTAGTGGCTAGGATTTTTTAGTATAGATTTGTATCAAGGTTTAAAAGTGCTATAGGTCGATATGAGCCACAGGCTCCGGGATATTTGCCCTGTTTCGGTATCACCGAGATAAGTGCTTCACTCATGGATGCGGTGACCTCCCCCGCTGCAGCCATATAGTTAAAAAGAGACACTAAATGTGGAGTGAGTTCAGAGCTAAATGTTTTATAAACTGGGCAGTCAACCCATCTGGTCTGGGGACCTTATGAAGTTTAAGAGTCACTATTGCTGCTCGGACCTCCTCCTCAGTAATCGGACTCCCCAGCCAGTCATTCTGTGCTTTTGTCACGTGGTGGAGGGTGACCCCATCCAGTCCAACCAGGCCTACTCCACCGTTCCTTCTGTCATGTATAAGGTCTCATAAAAGCGACCAAATATGTGCGCCTTTTCGGTATCTGTCACCGTAACATATCCAGTATCATTCCTAATTTCGCCAATATATTCCTTCTCTCTCTTAATCCTCAATTGCCATACCAAATGGCAATTGAGGATTAAGCCTTATTATTAACCTTATTACCCTGGTCATACCCCATCCGTTGAAGTTGCATAAGGGTAATTTCGGCCCTGTTGGTATGGATAGCGTTTAGCTTTCCCCTGAGTGCCATTACTTTTTGTTGTTGGGCTAAAGTTGGGTTCTCTTTGTGAGATTTTTCTGCCATTATAAGTTCCGCCTTTAACGTCTGCCTCTCCGTGGCTCTTTGCTTATTCAGAGAGGAGTTCAAGGCTATACAGTGTCCCCTCAGCACTGCCTTAAAGGCATTCCAAGTGTTTGAGAGGGAAGTGTCGCCTGGGTTGTTAAGCTGGAAATATTCCCTAATCGACTTTCGCGAATCATCTCGTAGAAGTCGATCCCGAACTAGAGATATGGGGAAAAACCATCAGCGGTATTTGGTTAAGGTGGCCTCCCAGTCTATGGTCATTTCCATTAGAGCATGGTCCGACAGTGTTATGGGATGTAGGGTTGCGGAGGTCAAACCCTGAAACAGGGTGTTACCCAGAAAGACATAATCTATGTGAGAATAGCTGTGGTGTAGTCCCTGTTGTTTGGGTGTAGTGTACGCCAGATGTCCACCAGACCTAATTCTCTGAATTTCTTCTTCAGGGCTGTAGGAAAACTGCCTGCATTATGTTGGGAAGGGTGCGTGCTACCTACACTGAAGTCCCAAGTAAGGTTAAAGTCCCCCAAAACCACAATGTCACCCTCTGCATAGCCCCGTAGCAATCCCAAAAATGTCTGCAGAAAGGGGGTCTGATTAATGTTGGGGGCGTAGAGTGTGGCAAAGGTACATAAACATCCCCGGATCTGGCTCTTCACCATAACTATCCTACCCTCTTTATCAGTTTTACAACTCGTTGGAATAAACTGCAGCGACGTGTGAAAGAAAAGGGCCACCCCATTGTGTTTGGAGGTTGCGGAGGATTTGTACATCAGTGGGTACGCTCTGTGCCGCAATATATGTTCCTCCGATCATTTTAAGTGAGTTTCCTGGAAGGCCACCACGTCGTTTTTCCGGTCTGTTATATACTTCCATTCTATGGCGTTTAGCGGGGAATTCAGGCCCTTCACGTTCCACATTAGTGTGCTAATCACCATACCTCAGCTCTGCAGTATAAGTGCCTATTAGGCCACAGACCTCCCCATCTCCCACTGGCCAACCACTTGGAATAGAAATATACCTCCTCCCTCTCTCTCTTCCCCCCACTTCAAATTAAAATGGTAAAATCCCATGTACCAGTGTTAAACAGAAATCAAAACCCCAAACAGAAAGATTACATTTTCATACAAATTTAACACTTCCATTGTAGTATAACTCTACTCGGGAACTGTGGTCAGAACCCGCTAAGGCAAATCAACATTGGCTTATGAGCTTTGGGAAGGATAACTGTTTTAGAGGCCTGTCTGAGGTTATATCTAGGCCCTAAGTGTTTATCCCAGTGCGTAGTCCCCTAGTCGTTGAGTTCAAGTCCGCTGCATCACAGCCAGATCATTGCAGTGCAGGGACGGAGTATCAAAATATTTGTGTGTCAAGGGGTGCCTCCGATCACCCTAACAAACCCAAAAGGTCTGTTTCTCTATAACTCTCAGTGTTTTTTCTGTGATTTTGTGCACAGCTGGGTTTGCCATTGAAATGTGTCCTTTGTCGGCTTTGAGGAGCTTGAGGACTCCCCAGTTCAGCCCTCAGTCTCTCGCTTTGGGCTAGGAAATATTCTCAGTAGTTTTGCGGCCACCTGGGCTTCCGTGAAGTGATGTGGCCTGTTATGGAGCTCGAATGCCAGACCAACTAGGTAGGTCCAGCGGTATTTGATCCGGTCCTGTCGCAACTTATCCGTGATGGACCTAAATTGTTGGCGGCGGATCAGTGTAGCCGGAGCAATGTCCTGGAAGAATATGCATGACACCCCCGGAAAGGAGACCTCCTCCACCTTGTGTGCTGCTTGAAGAATAACATCTTTCACCTTCAAAGAGTGATGCTTGGGGACGTCTCTGTGTTCCCTCCTACAGTGGGCCCACTCTATGTACTCTTTCAATTTTCACCTTGTAATTCGTGTTACTGAGCAGCTAAGAGAATAGGACCTCTATGAATGCCTCCAGGTCCTGGCCTTCCACCACCTCCGCCAGATTGCGAATTTGAATATTGTCTCTACGGGACCTATTTTCTTGGTCTTTGCACTTCAGGATGGTGGCTTTGAGTTGCGCCTCAAGGAGGTTTGCTGTGTCCTCCATTTGTTTGCTTGGGGTTCCAGATCCTGCACCTTGGATTCCAGATCTAGTGTCCTGGTGCCCACTGAATCAACGTCACCTTGAATCGTTGCCAGGCGGTTATTGATGTCCGTCTTAAGGAACTCAAGGGAGACAGTCAGGTCTGCCTTCTGTTCTTCCCAGAATTCCCCTTACTTAGGGCCATTGTGCCTTCTGTGCAGGAGTCCAGGGAGCCGCTACATGCTTCTGCTGGGGCGAAGTAGCTGGAAACTCTGTTCTGTTGGGCCTTCTTTGGTGGCATAGAGGCGTTAAATATGGGGTCACGATGTCGCTCGGGCCTCTAGACCTTCTGAGCCTCGTGAATGAGCCCACCGTGGCGTGTTTCACGTGCTGGGAGCAGATGTCACCTTGGCCTTGGTTCTTTACCCCTTCCAGAGGGTCTCTTTATATTATGCTTTTAGCCCTCAATCCATGAACATCTGACAGCACTCCATGGGGTTCAGTATCCCCAGGGAGCATCCACTGCTATACTCCATTCACTACCCCCTTGATGTCGGAGCTGATCCCCTCCTATCTGTTCCACACTGGGACATCGTACCCTTGACGTTGCAAATGCAGCTTGAGTGGGAATCGGAGGTAAATCCCCCGTCTCCTTCAGGAACCCTGCAGCGGGGCTAGGGGGTTCGACTCACTTCGGATGAGCGGCAAGTCTGCACTGCGCGCCTTTAAATAGAGTAATTATGCAGATAGTAGCGGTAATATTAATTGAACGTAGTCTCTTTTATGAGGCCCGTCAAGCTGCCATCTTTAAAGTCAGGCACTGGCTGTGGGACTCGCAGACCCCCTCCGGGGTAGAATCTTCAGTCGGAGATCTGCCGGCCTCCCGCTGCACCCCCCCCCCAGGTCTCGACAGATACCTCAGCTTCAGAAGGTTGTCTCTCCAGGTCTGTCTCCCGCCTGCCCGGCCCGGCCTGTTCTCTCAGCTGCCCCTCTCTTCCCCTCGCTTGCTCTGCTCGCTGCATCAGCCAGACCTTGTCTGGGTGGGCGCCGCACAGCTTTAGCGTCTAATCAGTCACCTCTTGGGAGGCTCTGCTCATCAGCCAGCAACCTCTGGTTGGTTGGTGCGGTCGCAAACTCCCATTTCTCTATGGGAGCTTGTGAGGCGGGCAGAAACCACCTGCAGCACAAGCTCCCATTGAGAAATGGGAGTTTGTGTAAATCCTTGCACCGTGTGGCAGGCACATCATGGTGCCCTCCCAGGGCCACAACCAGAGGGTGAGGGGGAAGGGGGCCCTTCTAGGGGCCCCCAAAGATACGTTCCAACATGAGGTCCATGTTGGAAAGGCTGACATGGAACAGCTGTCGGAAAATGCCAGTATAATCCCGACGGCAGAAACGCCGTCCGTCAGGGATTATGAGGCCCTTCTGACTCCCGTTGGAACCGAGTCAGATTCACCGGCCAGTGTGGACTCCAACTGCCGTCATTGTAATACGGCGGTCAGAGTTGAAACCTACAATGTCGGTCGGAAAGCCTCCGACCAGTCGTCAGAGGCTTTCCAAACGACATTGAAAAAATGCCAAATGTGTGTTTGTTTACCTTGATTACTGATCAGAATGAAACACAGTGAAGATCTTGCACTAGACAACGGGAAATGTTACATGGGTGTATACATGCTGAATATTTCTAATTTGTGACATACATTAATTTTACAGTGAATATCTATGGTAAAGGTTGCACCTTGTCTAGTGCAATTTCTACATCATGTTGCATTCCACTTATTCCTATGATGTGTGTTGTATATGTTTTTAATTTGGGAATTTTAGGAATTTCTTTAAACACACCTGTATGGTGACTTTTTGAATTTTATTTAGATATCCTTTTTAGTGCAATTGTCCACTTTTTTAAGGCAGCTTGCACAAAATTTATAAATACAATGTGATCATAACGGTGTGTGTCTTTAAATTTCTTAAATGTCAACATTATGAATATTTGCAATGCACATTGATATGCTATTGCTTGTAAGAGAGATTTATAAATGCAGGACTCCTGTGCATATGTTAACAGACAAGTCAATTGGTAACAGGTAAAAGTGGAGCTTACAGTCGATTGTGGCCATGACGGTGATGGTTTTGTTCATCATCAAGAAGCAGCACAAGCGGCAGGACTTGGAAGATCGAATCCATGGCGGAACAGCAAGTGTGTAAGTGAGAAAAAATGAGTTTCTGCCTTATATCCCTTCCATTCCACCAACTCAGGTGTGGAGGTTTTCCAGCCACAGTCATGTCGGCAGGAAGGCACATCGTGATTGGCCCAACAGAGAAATAGGCGGTCCTTCCTCCGACAGTCGCTTTTGCCTATCCCACCATCAACGCAGTCGAGATGTCCTGTCGGTGACGGCGGACAGCAGTAGTCTTTCTTCTATGGACTAGCTAACCTCTAAATAGGGCATGCGGACCGCAAAGCCAGCGGGCAGGAAGACTGCCAAAAAACCACGCCGGGGCTCGATCTGCCAAGAACATAGGGGCTCATTACGATGCCGGACGGAAGCCCATCCGTAGTGTTGGCGGTGGTGGAAAACGTCTTTTTTCCCGCCCCTGATGCGTATATTGGGACCACCAAATTACAATGGGCCTACAGAGGCCATTCTCCATCCGACGCGGCTTTACCGGCTCTGCACGTTTTCCCGGTACGCAAGGGTGGCGGACAGAGCCTATAGAGCAAGACCGGCGTGCGGAATCACGTTCCGTCCATCAACCAGATTACGATGTAACAAACAGCCCTTCCCACCACGGCGCAAAAACCACCAGATCGTGGATGGCGGAAGCACAACTACGGAAAGGAATAGCCGACCCAGATCACATCCAGACCAGCTGAGCCGCCATGGATCCAGTGCTACAGACCTTTCCGCTGCTCTCCCTGGTGCACCTCCGGCAGATAAGACGCCGCCGCGCCCTACAGCAGAGGTATGTCCAAAACACCTCCACGCATGCAACCCCTGTACAACTACAACTCCCAGCAAGCGTGCAGGCCGGGCCGGCCCCACAATGTATGTGGCAACCTGCCAACTGCAATGTGTGAGGCCCACCCAATTCACATAAGTGACACCCTCAGGGCCCCTGAAGGCAAGTGGGGCCAATGTCGTGCCCCTCCAATGCAGAGCGCGCACCCCGCGACATTCAAAAATGTAATCCACTGGCGGCTCCCGTTGGCAGATGGCGCATTCGCATAGGCGGTGCCACACCGTGTCCGCCAGGAAGCGCCGTCCGCAATCCTGCATCACTCAATTGGGGCCAATGCTTGTTAACGCAGTGGACGCCGGCTACCGCGCCTGTAAACACATCATGCATTTGCATTGTCGCCATGCGAATTGCATCACACACCCCAAAACATCAGCCGAAAGTGATGTGTGCACCCAGTGAAGGCATCATAGAGTGTGACCTTTGATCCAAGTCTGCACACACATGGCTTGTCCAAGAAAAGGAGAGTGAAATTACATTCTTTGTCATGCCTCATGGCCAGCATGGCCCTAAATGAGTCAAGGAGTCCAAAAGACCAAAGGGCTCTTGCACTGTACCAATGTAGTGCAATGAAACTAACGACCTGTTAACACTGCCTGTATATCTCTTGCTATGTGCTTAGCGAATCCTTGGCCAAGGGCCGTCTTCTGAAGGGCCAGTGATGTAGGCTGACAAATCGAGGTGTCCATTTTCTGCAACTCAGACACACTGGTAATCCCTAGTACTTACAACTCATGTACTGGTGTGACATGCAGTGTGCCTAGCTGCCATTGCCTGTATATGTCTCACACACGTCGTAGGAGTGCACATGTGTAGCAAAAAATCATCGCCTGGATGACATCATCTGTCATTCACAGCCATGTGTGCATGCATACACAATGCGCAGGATTAGAGGACTTGGGCAGGCCGGGACCGAGTCATCCGACCACCTGAGCACCCTGAAGCACTGGACCTAATAGCCATAGTGCCTCACTAGCTCAATAACTCACTGTCAGTGATACAAGCGCACAGACACCCCAGGACACAACACTCTCAGATCTCACAGGAATAGTGTTAACAAGACACACCCTGTCGCCCTGACTCTTATACTTGTCCACAAGGGGTTCATTTGAAGACAAGAAACAGTTCAGAAGTTTTATTTCAACTACCGTGTAAGAACATGCAGTATACGGCACCAAAGTATTTGAGAAATGCATTTTGCGCAAATACATTTAGCAGAGTAACATGTCCACATATCATTAAGAAAGATGGTATATCAATAAGCACTCTGGATGAAGACCCACGAACCCATCCCCCCGCCCCCTGCTGGAAGAACCTGTATCAAATGTCCCTAAACTATGAGCTTTGTCAGCAGAACACACTCCTCAGCCCATAGATGGTCAAATGTACATCACATGTGCCGTGTTGCTCTTCTCTCTGGATAGTCCCCTCCCCAAGTGTGGTGCACCTAGCCCGCTGACCCATAACATCTAAGAGGCACCCGTGGTCACTCGCAGCTGCGAGACTCTGTTGAGTCGTGGTGATAGGGCCTGACCAGAACAGAATGACAAGGGACATTGTTGTTCGACCACGGACAGAATGTGCAGACAGTACTCCAGGAGCGCGGAGAGATCAAGCTCTGCGACAGTTCCCATGTGACAGACAAGAACGAAGCTACTTGCAAGACTTCAAAGTCAGGGATTTACAAGTGTGTCAGCTGCACGATGGAAGCCTGGCTCACAATATGCGACAATCACCCCGACGGACATATGGCAGCCTCCCCTTCCTCAGTTCTGTGGTACTAAGCGAAACAGACCGCAGAGGTCAGCAAAGTCAAAGCTAATGCAGACAGGGCCAAAGTCAGAGATGGCTGAGAACCTTTGTCAGAAGGATGCGAGAAATGTTGAGACAACATTGAATCAGTTGCCAACAGTTCCGGATGCTGGTAAGTAGTTACGGATCCAAGAAGGCACATGCAGCTTTGAAGGCAACCAGTTCCAAAAGATGATCCAAATCAGCTTCAGCAAAAAGGACCGCCATCCAATCCAGTAGCATGAAGGAACAGATGAGCTCCTCGCACCATGAGGAAGAAAGGAGCATTTCATGGCAAGCTGGAAGTGGCTCGATGTAGGCATGGCACAGGAGCAGTTGCGCAAACGCACAAGTGCAGCTGGCAGCCTGTCTGACACGTTGAAAGGCATCCCATAAACGGCTATCCCCGGAACAGTCCTGGTTGTGGGCCAACAAAGGACTCACCCACAGGTCATAATCCAGATCAGCAAGAGATGTGTTGGAAAGGCAGAGATCCATGGCCCATTGAAAGGGGCATCGGCGACAGTAGAACACAGGTTGCACGCAGGTGAAATAGGCATAGCGGAAGGTCAGCCTATAACTGATGCGGAGCACAGCCAATGGTATACATCCAAAGACGAGCTGCATCCGTTCACAGTACAGTTGTAACTGACCGGGGTTGGCCTGGACCACAGGACGGGCTGCCATTGCATGAGAAGAGCCGGAAAACCAGCAATCTGCAGTACTGGCAAAGGGTTGATGTGAAACCGCCAAATGCAGTTGGTAAATATGAGGAGTGACACCCGGTAGGGCTCCATTAATAGTGTGCAACGAAGTGACAAGGCCAGAGCCTACAAGTAGAAAAAATGTGCAAGGTCTTCAGTATCAGACGCTATTGATATTTGGTGTGTCAGTAGCCCAAAAACAAGTGGGAGAGTCGTGTCTCGCAGACAGTGAATCGCGCGGGACGGTCAAGGCACCTGGGAATCGAAAGTCTCACTGCCTGATGTGAGAGTGACTACTTGTTGAAACAAAAGCCCATTGAGCCTGCATCACTAATTGAAGTCTGCTTTCCTTGTGGGAATGTGAGGCCACAACTAACTATCTACAAGCACATATGGGGGAGTAAAGAGAACATTGCAACAGCAGGGAACACGTAGTGCAAGTGTTCCTATTTACGGGACGCCTTCCCGTAAACCGCAGCAGTTGTGGTCATTCAGGATTAGATAACTTCCGTTGAGAAGGAGATTTGGCATGGGTATGTTGCCAGTGACTGTTGTTCATGTGGGAACAAATGCAAAAAGACTGGACATGACCCCTGAAAAGCCCCGTGTAACTGTACTTGAGTTTGTGAATGCGACAATGTCACCTTTGGCTACATGACAGGATGTGTTTTGATGCTGGCTCTTGTGGGATTCATTGATCAGCGCTGTGTGTGTTGTAACAACCTACGTCATATCCATATTGATGTTATTAGGGGGATGGGAGCACACTACTTCACCTCCCAGCACAGTTCACCCCTTGGCATTCTGGTAAATGCAGGTTTGTAAAAATGCTTACTTGCAATGTAGCTTTGAGTGTTTCACCTGAGTTGGGCAGTGAGATGTACAGAGACATTAGTGTATTGTGGCAGCTTTCTCAGCAGACACCGATCTCAATGGTATAATTTCGTGCAACACATGTGTCTAGGGATTGACAGCACTAATCTGCATCCCGCCGTGGTGACTCACTTCCACGGAAAAAGAAGTAAGCATTTCAACTGCAGTCCATTTGCCAGGATGCTGAGGGGTTAACTGTGCTGGGAGGTGAAGTTGTGTGCTCCCATCCCCCTTCTGTCCATGTTGATGTTGTTGGCCTGTGTTAACTGTTATGCATCTTGTACAGTGTTGCCTAGTGCAGTGATTTTCCTGTACTGCCATCATATGTCAAATCACTGTCTTTTTCTTGTGTGGTTCCAGGTTCCTCTACTCTCTCAATGGATTGTCGCATTTATGTCTCATGATACATTGCAATGTGAGTTAACATGCTACTTACTATGATACAAATTCCTCTTGACACAAAGGCATACGGGTGTGATTTGTGTTTATTTGTAAATGAGTGACAGGTGAGGGTTGGAGTTGAAAGTGATGGTACATGGATGGTTTGGGTAGAACACACAATGGTGGGATTCCACAGTCCAACAGTACCCTCCCATCCTTGTGGCAATGTGGGATCGGATTTACAACCAAGTCAATGTTCGGTGTGACACTGGTGACATCAAGACATCAACGCTGGCTCCGAGAACTGGTACGGCACGGTGCTTTGCCACGTGATCCTCCCTGGGACTTTTTCGGACGCCCCCTCAGCCGTTTGGCCCGGGGGGGAACTTGCTGCATGCTCGGAGGTGTCTGAGGATTCGCTGTGATGTGACTCACCCCTCCCTGTGGACGCTGCTGTGGTGTTGTGACTATCATCCGGCAGGCCACGGGGGGGCAGCTATTTGTGCTGCATGCATGTCCCTCAGGACACCCACAAGCTGGCCCATGTACTCTGCAATTTGCCCCAAACGAGTGTCCATGGACCTCTGCAGCGGGCAGAGTTCACGCAGTTCGTCAAGGCCCTGGCCCATCTGTCCCTGGTTCTGCTGGTATGCCCCAAGAACAGTTTGCACGGTGGCCTGGGCCTCAGTCTCATTGTCCTCCTGTGACTGTCTCCCAGTTGGCCTACCACCTGCCCTGCTGCCATGGACCTGTGGCGGTGCCTGGCGCTGCCGCCGCACACTGTCCCCAGCATCCCGAGGCTGCCTGGTGGTATTGGCTACAACCGGCACAGGGACAGTGTTGGAGGCAGCGGTGGTGATGGTGGAGGTGGCTGCCATACAGGTCAGTGCAACAAGGGTCAGCGTTGTTGTTGCAGCTGTTGTGGGAGTGGTGGTGGTAGTGGTGGTGGTGGGGACAGTGAGGGCCGGAGACTGAGCTTGGTCGGGCACGCCGGAGGGGCCAGGTCGGTCCTCCTCATCCATAAAAACCAGGGAGTCTGCACCCGAGGGTTCTGCTTCTTGGGTGGGAGACTGGCTGGGCTCGTCCATGGCACGGGCGCCTGCTGTCGCTGGCGAGTCACCTGTTGAACAGAGGTTGGATTGTCAGCATGTTCAGTACACGGCACAACTTTGATGTTCATGTTTGGCACATTTCGATTGAGACAACATGACTTTTCATCTTGGCATTACTTGTCATTCTTAACAGTTTGTCAGTAGTGGGACATGATGTGGAGGTAAATACATTGCTCGTCAGCGATGTGACATGGCTGTAGCGACAATTTCATATGTACAGATATTGTATTTCCAAGTACATGTCCTCTGGTACCAACTTGTTGCTCATCCACTTCCGTTCATGCTAGGATATTTGTGACTTTGCTATGACTGTTTGTCTACTATGTCGCAACTTCCTGATTTCTGTTGTGCTTTTTGTACTGTCCTCATGTGGTTTGTGATGTTTGACTGAGTCTACATGCATGTGTGGTGTTGATGTGAGCCTTTATGCTTTGGGATAATGGTACTTGCACATTGGGTTTTGGCCACTGCGTTCCTGGGTTTGCTTTGTAGTTACATGTGACTTCATCAATGACACTGTGATTCATGTGAACTGTCAATGGTATTTTCTGTGTGTGCACTGGCTGCAACTTATGCAGCTTGACTGAGTTGGCTCACAAGTGCGGGATGTGGTGGTCAGATAGCTCCCTGCTGTTTGGGAGGGAAGACAGAGGGCCTTGTGGGAGTTGTGGTCTTGCTGTCAGGTCCCAACAACCCCCTCCCCAGTAAGATGGCTACCTACCTATTGAGTGAAGCAGAGGAGGGTGATGGCTGCCACATGGCTGTGTGGTGGGGAGGGTGCTCCATGCTGTTTGGGAGGGAAGACAGAGGCCTTGTGGGAGTTGTGGTCTTGCTTCAGGTCCCAACAACCGCCTCCCCAGTAAGATGGCTACCTACCTGTGAGGTGAAGCAGAGGGAAGAAATGCTAGCCTTATGAGACATTCATGTTGACTGCGTGCATTCTACATGAGTTTGATTTTGTCTGGCAATTGAGGCTCACTTGTTGTGCACAACGGTACATTACATGGGATGTGATCGTTTTGTTTGTACTTACCAGCCTCCACTCCCCCCTCGATTCCTGTGAGACTCTCGGGATGCAGTATGGCAAGCACCTTCTCCTCCCATTCAGTGAAGGTTAGTGGTGGTATGGGAGGGCTGCCACCAGTTCTTTGGGCCGCCTCGTGGTTCCTCTGGAGCCGATGCTTGACCCGGGCCTTGAGGTCGACCCACCGCCTTTTGATGTCACGCAGTGTGCGTAGGGTGGTCCATACAGCATTGACTTTGTTGTAGATCCTTGTCCACATCTGGTTTTTGCGTGCAAGTGGGGTGTGTTGGACCAGACTCCCATACAAATGTGGTTCTACCCTTATTATCTCGTCTACCATCACTTTCAACTCAGTGTCGGTGAATTTGGGCATTTTCTGTTTGGCCACGGTGCAAAGGTAAGACAAATGCAGGGTGCAGGGGGTGGTGGAGTTATGTGAAGTGTGTCAGGTGTGTGGGTGGGAAGTGGTGTTTTGTAGAGATGGGTATATGTGATGTTGTGCTGTGTGCGTAAATGGTGTCCTGTCATTCTGTGTCAGCTTCTGGTGTGCAAAGGGGTCCAGGAAGGGGTTGGTTTTATGCTGTTGTATGTGGGTGTGTCCAAATAAGTGATGTCCTCCAGGTGTTTCTTCCATGCTGTGCATTGCTTACATTGCCAATGGACATTTGGGGTGTATCATTGTGGCGTGTGTGATGTGATTGAGGGCGGCGTCGAGTGCAGGCACACTTTGTGCATCGCTGTTCCGTTACTACCCCCATTCATTTGGTCTATGCGTGAGCAAGGGAATCGGAACGCAATGCTCCGTCCTCCAGCTCCGTGGTTTCATCGTAATTGGCCGTGCGGTCATTCCGCGGCAGGAGTGGCCATTTCAGTCCCTTGAACTGCTTTCCCCGTCCGCCGCGGTCGGATTTGCAACTTTTCCGGGCATGGCGGACAGTCATTTGTGAGTTCCGTCCGCCATGGTGGGATTTTCCGTGCATTGCATCGTAATTTGACCGACGGAGATGCCGAGGGTCATGCAGGTAGATGTTTGCCGCGAGCACGGCGGAC